>JAVIAB010000126.1:74159630-74389630 GCA_032433765.1 Megaustenia siamemsis | reverse complement strand
TATATTAGTCTTGAATTCATTCCATTGTAGATGAGATCATTGGTTGTATGACCATTTCTCTTATCTCTATATTAGTCTTGAATTCATTCCATTGTAGATTAGATCATTGGTTGTATGACCATTTCTCTTATCTCTATATTAGTCTTGAATTCATTCCATTGTAGATGAGATCGTTGGTTGTATGACCATTTCTCTTATCTCTATATTAGTCATGAATTTATTCCATTGTAGATTAGATCGTTGGTTGCATGACCATTTCTCTTATCTCTATATTAGTCATGAATTTATTCCATTGTAGATTAGATCATTGGTTGTATGACCATTTCTCTTATCTCTATATTAGTCTTGAATTCATTCCATTGTAGATGAGATCGTTGGTTGTATGACCATTTCTCTTATCTCTATATTAGTCATGAATTTATTCCACTGTAGATGAGATCATTGGTTGCATGGCCATTTTTATTATCTCTATATTAGTCATGAATTTATTCCATTGTAGATGAGATCATTGGTTGTATGACCATTTCTCTTATCTCTATGTTAGTCTTGAATTCATTCTATTGTAGATGAGATCGTTGGTTGCATGACCATTTCTCTTATCTCTATGTTAGTCTTGAATTCATTCCATTGTAGATGAGATCGTTGGTTGTATGACCATTTCTCTTATCTCTATGTTAGTCTTGAATTCATTCTATTGTAGATGAGATCGTTGGTTGCATGACCATTTTTCTTATCTCTATGTTAGTCTTGAATTCATTCTATTGTAGATGAGATCATTGGTTGCATGACCACTTCTCTTATCTCTATATTAGTCTTGAATTCATTCCATTGTAGATGAGATCGTTGGTTGTATGACCATTTTTCTTATCTCTATATTAGTCTTGAATTCATTCTATTGTAGATGAGATCGTTGGTTGTATGACCATTTCTCTTATGTCTATATTAGTCTTGAATTCATTCTATTGTAGATGAGATCATTGGTTGCATGGCCATTTCTCTTATCTCTATATTAGTCTTGAATTCATTCCATTGTAGATGAGATCGTTGGTTGCATGACCATTTCTCTTATCTCTATATTAGTCTCGCTTTGTCTACTGCTAATTGACTGGTACTTTACCATAGTTGGAGGTTAGTGACATTGTCCTGCCATTTCCATCATTTTATTCTGCGCAAGCATCCATTAATGAAGGTCTGTATCTTCGTGATTGTCATGTTTGTTGTTCTCCATGTTCCACAGCCATATTATAGGACTCAATTAACATAGAGGATGGATATTTTTGTTTTTCTGTTTAAGCAAATTTCTGTGGGTTTCTATGTTTGCTAGTTCAACGTTGGCTCATACCAGAAGATGATAACAAACGTGTTATGTTCTCTTACAAGTTCTCCATTTCTCTCTATCAACACACGTCACACGGCTCACAGGTCTCGTCAAAACCATTCTGCAAGGCAAAGTACATGGCAAAAGAAGACAGGGAAGACAAAAGTAAAGATGGGTAGATAACATCAGAGAATGGACAGGAATGTCTGTTGTTGTATCACAGAGCTGCTCTACGTTACGACGATTGGAAGCAAATTGTGAAAATGTCTTCTATGGTGCCCCAGCCACCGACAAGGTTATGGGATAATTTATTGATTGCTTGATTGATCCACATTTGAGCAGAGCAAGAACCACAAACACACGTATATTCTAACAGCGTCGAGACACGCCCAAGAACTAACATCTAAAAGGGTAGTGACAACAAAGAACAAACAATACAACATCTACAGACACCAGCCTATATGATACTTTCCACCTTTCTTCTGCCACACTTCAAGGCAATATCGGATGGACACAAGAAAACAAGAATACACAAGAAAGAACAACTGAGCAGTATAAAACGTGTCGCAATAACAAGACAGGCGAAATCATCGAATGAATAAAAATGAACGAACTTAACTATCTCAAAACAATTATATATGGAGCTAATGATATGCGCCGGCTTATACTTTACACAAGATTTGAAATATTGTTTCGTGAAACATGTTACTGTCAGTGTAAAATCAGTGTTCGTGCTGTACTCTCTCTCTCTCTCTCTCTCTCTCTCTCTCTCTCTCTCTCTCTCTTTCTCTTTCTCTCTCTGCGATCAGGACTAAATCAGTGTAGGATTCCAGACTCTCACATGAAGACAGCTGTCTGTGCTGTACTGAAATTATTGAAATGAAATTAGTTCCAGTCCTGAATGTTGCACAATTTAACTATGACCGTCGTCATGGCAACTGGACGCCCACCGTTGTTGATGTGGGAAAAATGAATATCCCAGAAGTTGTGGCTGAACACAACAAACATGAGGTGGGTACGTCATCATCTGGCACGTCAGTTACTGCTTTCTGTGTCATCAGTATTTGTTTGTTTGTTTTTATTTAACAAGAGATTCTATATTTGGTCACAGTGAGGTCGTGTAAGGGTCAGATAATCAAAACAAAGGGTTACTTTCATTTTTGACTGGCAGTCAGTGATTGTGAATGACTGCGATCTGATATAAACATGGAAGACTTGGTCTTGAAGGGATTGTGTCTCGCCAACAAGCAAACACAACTCCGAAGAAAATAAATTATAGAGGGGGTGGGGGATGGAACAACATATTCCAATATTCTTTCAACTTTATCTCTTGGCTGTTCAGTGATTTTGAGCAACAACTACATTTTCCTCTGGACAAGCCTTGAGATTCTCTTTCACTTTCAACAGATGACAGTCACACAAATGTTTATACAATGACAGTTCCCGTAGCTTGATGTGCACACACATGAATAGCGAAAGTGAATGAAGAAAATATTTGTGAGGCTGGAGACCTCATATCAATTCATGTGAGTTATGTCATGATTGTATAAAGACAAGACATCATGCTGGATACCATAGATTCATAGAAGATGCCAGATTTAAGAGAGTAGGACAAGAACGCTGTAGAAGCAGGGCCAGATGTAAGCATAAACTAAACTAAATAAGCTGCAGGTTAAGGCCTTCCACGGGGCCTCACAGGAGATGGATGCTGTGTTTGAGAAATAATAGACTTGGAAGATACACAGATATGGACAAATATCAGCCTGTCAGAGAGTAGAAGATATAGGATACGCAGATATGGACGAATATCAGCCTCTCAGAGTGTAGAAGATACACAGATATGGACAAATATCAGCCTGTCAGAGTGTAGAAGATACACAGATATGGACAAATATCAGCCTGTCAGAGAGTAGAAGTTACACAGATAAGGACAAATAGGAGCCTGTCAGAGAGCAGAAGATAGATGATACACAGATAGGGACGAATAGCATGCCCACTAGACGAACCTCCAAGAGTGGACATTGAAACAGCCACTAGACAAACCTCCAAGAGTGGACATTGAAACAGCCACTAGACAAACCTCCAAGAGTGGACATTGAAACAGCCACTAGACAAACCTCCAAGAGTGGACATTGAAACAGCCACTAGACAAACCTCCAAGAGTGGACATTGAAACAGCCACTAGACAAACCTCCAAGAGTGGACATTGAAACAGCCACTAGACAAACCTCCAAGAGTGGACATTGAAACAGCCACTAGACAAACCTCCAAGAGGGGACATTGAAACAGCCACTAGACAAACCTCCAAGAGTGGACATTAAACAGCCACTAGACAAACCTCCAAGAGTGGACATTAAACAGCCACTAGACAAACCTCCAAGAGTGGACATTGAAACAGCCACTAGACAAACCTCCAAGAGGGGACATTGAAACAGCCACTAGACAAACCTCCAAGAGTGGACATTAAACAGCCACTAGACAAACCTCCAAGAGTGGACATTAAACAGCCACTAGACAAACCTCCAAGAGTGGACATTAAAACAGCAACTAGACAAACCTCCAAGAGTGGACACTGAAACAGCCACTAGACAAACCTCCAAGAGGGGACATTGAAACAGCCACTAGACAAACCTCCAAGAGTGGACATTAAAACAGCCACTAGACAAACCTCCAAGAGTGGACATTGAAACAGCCACTAGACAAACCTCCAAGAGTGGACATTAAACAGCCACTAGACAAACCTCCAAGAGTGGACATTAAACAGCCACTAGACAAACCTCCAAGAGTGGACATTGAAACAGCCACTAGACAAACCTCCAAGAGGGGACATTGAAACAGCCACTAGACAAACCTCCAAGAGTGGACATTAAACAGCCACTAGACAAACCTCCAAGAGTGGACATTAAACAGCCACTAGACAAACCTCCAAGAGTGGACATTAAAACAGCAACTAGACAAACCTCCAAGAGTGGACATTGAAACAGCCACTAGACAAACCTCCAAGAGGGGACATTGAAACAGCCACTAGACAAACCTCCAAGAGTGGACATTAAAACAGCCACTAGACAAACCTCCAAGAGTGGACATTGAAACAGCCACTAGACAAACCTCCAAGAGTGGACATTAAACAGCCACTAGACAAACCTCCAAGAGTGGACATTGAAACAGCCACTAGACAAACCTCCAAGAGGGGACATTAAAACAGCCACTAGACAAACTTCCAAGAGTGGACATTGAAACAGCCACTAGACAAAATTCAAGAGGGGACATTAAAACAGCCACTAGGCAAACTTCCAAGAGTGGACATTGAAACAGCCACTAGACAAGCACAAACAAACAAGCCTTCACAAACATGGCAACTGCCAAGATGGACGTATAATGCCAATTATCTAAGGCCTCAAGCTGGTAAACTTGGTGTTGCCATATTAATGCTACACGATGACTTCCATGAAGTACATGCTCTCATGAAGTACATTCAGTGTGCTCTCATGAAGTACATTCAGTATGCTCTCATGAAGTACATGCTCTCATGAAGTACATTCAGTACGCTCTCATGAAGTACATGCTCTCATGAAGTACATTCAGTATGCTCTCATGAAGTACATGCTCTCATGAAGTACATTCAGTATGCTTTCATGAAGTACATTCAGTATGCTCTCATGAAGTACATGCTCTCATGAAGTACATTCAGTATGCTCTCATGAAGTACATGCTCTCATGAAGTACATGCTTTCATGAAGTACATGCTCTCATGAAGTACATTCAGTATAATCTCATGAAGTACATGCTCTCATGAAGTACATTCAGTATGCTCTCAAGGAGTACAATCAGTATGCTCTCATGAAGTACATTCAGTATGCTCTCATGAAGTACATGCTCTCATGAAGTACATTCAGTATGCTATCATGAAGTACATTCAGTATGCTCTCATGAAGTACATTCAGTATGCTCTCATGAAGTACATTCAATATGCTCTCATGAAGTACATTCAGTATGCTCTCATGAAGTACAATCAGTATGCTCTCATGAAGTACATTCAGTATGCTCTCAAGGAGTACAATCAGTATGCTCTCAAGGAGTACAATCAGTATGCTCTCATTAAGTACATTCAGTATGCTCTCATGAAGTACATTCAGTATGCTCTCATGAAGTACATGCTCTCATGAAGTACACTCAGTATGCTCTGATGAAGTACATTCAGTATGCTCTCATGAAGTACATTCAGTATGCTCTCATGAAGTACATTCAGTATGCTCTCATGAAGTACATGCTCTCATGAAGTACATTCAGTATGCTCTCATAAAGTACATTCATAATGCTCTCATGAAGTACATTCAATTTGCTCTCATGAAGAACATGCAAAATAATATATATATATATGGATTTGTATGGTGTACAGTGATGATGATGCTACAACAACACCAACACCAACACCAACAACAACAACAACAACAACATGTTCTCTAAATCTTATTTCTGTCCCACTTTCTCAATCACTTATGTCTGCTGTCCCACTTTCTCCATCACTTATGTCTGTTGTCCCACTTTCTCCATCACTTATGTCTGTTGTCCCACTTTCTCCATCACTTATGGCTGTTGTCCCACTTTCTCCATCACTTATGTCTGTTGTCCCACTTTCTCAATCACTTATGGCTGTTGTCCCACTTTCTCCATCACTTATGTCTGTTGTCCCACTTACTCCATCACTTATGGCTGTTGTCCCACTTTCTCCATCACTTATGTCTGTTGTCCCACTTTCTCCATCACTTATGGCTGTTGTCCCACTTTCTCCATCACTTATGTCTGTTGTCCCACTTTCTCCATCACTTATGGCTGTTGTCCCACTTTCTCAATCACTTATGGCTGTTGTCCCACTTTCTCCATCACTTATGGCTGTTGTCCCACTTTCTCCATCACTTATGTCTGTTGTCCCACTTTCTCCATTACTTATGTCTGTTATCCCGCTTTCTACATCAGTTATATCTGCTGTCCCACTTTATCCATCACTTATGTCTGCTGTCCCACTTTCCCAATCATTTTTGTCTGCTGTTCCACTTTTGTCATCACTTATGTCTGCTGCCCCACTTTTGTCATCACTTATGTCTGCTGTCCCACTGTATCCATCACTTATGTCTGCTGTCCCACTGTATCCATCACTTATGTCTGCTGTCCCACTTTTGTCATCACTTATGTCTGCTGTCCCACTTTTGTCATCACTTATGTCTGCTGCCCCACTTTTGTCATCACTTATGTCTGCTGCCCCACTTTTGTCATCACTTATGTCTGCTGCCCCACTTTTGTCATCACTTATGTCTGCTGTCCCACTTTTGTCATCACTTATGTCTGCTGTCCCACTTTTGTCATCACTTATGTCTGCTGCCCCACTTTTGTCATCACTTATGTCTGCTGCCCCACCTTTGTCATCACTTATGTCTGCTGTCCCACTGTATCCATCACTTATGTCTGTTGTTCCACTGTATCCATCACTTATGTCTGCTGTCCCACTTTTTTCATCACTTATGTCTGCTGTCCCACTTTTTTCATCACTTATGTCTGCTGTACCACTTTTTTCATCACTTATGTCTGCTGTACCACTTTTTTCATCACTTATGTTTGCTGTCCCACTTTTTTCATCACTTATGTCTGCTGTCCCACTTTTTTCATCACTTATGTCTGCTGTCCCACTTTTTTCATCACTTATGTCTGCTGTACCACTTTTGTCATCATTTTTGTCTGCTGTCCCACTTTTTTCATCACTTATGTCTGCTGTCCCACTTTTTTCATCACTTATGTCTGCTGTCTGACTTTACCAAACATATGATGACATGCCATATCATTTCTAGAACATTTTTTCTCTATCCTTTCTCCTTCTCCTCCAAGACTTTCTCCTCCTAAACTTCTCCTCCTAGACTTTCTCCTCCTCAAGTTCTCCTCCTAAACTTCTCCTCCTAGACTTTCACCTAAACTTCTCCTCCTAGACTTTCACCTAAACTTCTCCTCTTAGATTTTCTCCTAAACTTCTCCTCTTAGATTTTCTCCTAAACTTCTCCTCCTAGACTTTCACCTAAACTTCTCCTCCTAGACTTTCACCTAAACTTCTCCTCCTAGACTTTCACCTAAACTTCTCCTCCTAGACTTTCTCCTCCTCAAGTTCTCCTCCTAAACTTCTCCTCCTAGACTTTCACCTAAACTTCTCCTCTTAGATTTTCTCCTAAACTTCTCCTCTTACACTTTGTCTTCCTAAACTTCTCCTCCTAGACTTTCTCCTCATTAACTTCTCCTCATAAACTTTCTCCTCATAAACTTTCTCCTCCTAAACTTATCCTCCGAGGCTTTCTCCTCCTAAACTTATCCTCCGAGGCTTTCTCCTCCTAAACTTCTCCTCCTAGACTTTCTCCTCATAAACTTCCTCCTCATAAACTTCTCCTCCTAAACTTCTCCTCTTAAACTTTCTCTTAAAATTTTTATCCTATATTTTCTCTCCTTTCTTTCCCCACCTAAACTTTCTCCTCCTAAACTTTCTTCTCCTAAACTTCCTTCTCCTAAACTTCCTCCTCTGACTTGTTTGAGAGTAGGTCTTGGTTGCATAGAATCTGGATGTCAATGTTTTTGTTTAGGATGTCTGTCTCTGTGATAGTCACTGTTTTGTTTAGGATGTCTGTCTCTGCTGATAGTCACTGTTTTGTTTAGGATGTCTGTCTCTGCTGATAGTCAGTGTTTTGTTTAGGGTGTCTGTCTCTGCTGATAGTCACTGTTTTGTTTAGGATGTCTGTTTCTGCTGATAGTCACTGTTTTGTTTAGGATGTCTGTCTTTGCTGATAGTCACTGTTTTGTTTAGGATGTCCATCTCTGCTGATAGTCACTGTTTTGTTGAGGATGTCTGTCTCTGCTGATAGTCACTGTTTTGTTTAGGATGTCTGTCTCTGCTGATAGTCACTGTTTTGTTTAGGATGTCCATCTCTGCTGATAGTCACTGTTTTGTTTAGGATGTCTGTCTTTGCTGATAGTCACTGTTTTGTTTAGGATGTCTGTCTGCTGATAGTCACTGTTTTGTTTAGGATGTCCATCTCTGCTGATAGTCCCTGTTTTGTTTAGGATGTCAGTCTCTGCTGATAGTTCCTGTTTTGTTTATGATGTCCATCTCTGCTGATAGTCACTGTTTTGTTTAGGATGTCCATCTCTGCTGATATAATCACTGTTTTGTTTAGGATGTCCATCTTTGCTGATAGTCACTGTTTTGTCTTGTAGGAGATAGGGATGGGTCTCAAAATTAGGTTTGATTTAATGCATGTGATGTTTAGCCCTGTACGCTGTCATCTTTTAGAGAGTCTTGTTTTTGCTGCCTTTTTTATATAATTCACACTCTACTGTGAAGCTGATTCGATGGCTGTGTGGTAAGTCTGCTGTCTTATCAGAAGGGTCTGGGGTTTGATTCCAAGAAGTGGCAGTTTTTTTTTTCAGGACAACGCTCTGAGGTTCACCCAGCCTCTGAAAATGAGTTCCACAGATTTTAGTGGAAAGTTACGATGCCCTGACATCATACCGACCACATCACCAACAAATGTGCTGTTGTTATGAAATAATCTGGTCACCAATGCCATCTATATATTATATATCTTATATTTGTATTATCTTATATATATTATATATTATATATCTTATATTTGTATTATCTTATATATATTATATATTATATATCTTATATTTGTATTATCTTATATATATTATATATTATATATCTTATATTTGTATTATCTTATATATATTATATATTATATATTATATATCTTATATTTGTATTATCTTATATATCTTATCTCCCGTGTGTTACCGGGGCCTCATTATGTGGGAAGTAAAGAATAGTGACACTGTGACCTTCCAGGCATGTCGTAAGAGGCAACTTAGGGGGTTGATCGATGGCTTGACAAGCTGTCATTGTAAAAAGTATTGTTATGGAAACAGAACCATAGACTTTAGAAGCCGTGATCTCTGCAATATGTGCCATTTTGGCACGCAAGGTTTCTGCTTTCGAGATTGTAGTTCTGCCCTATGTGCCGTCTTCGGCTCGAAAGGACAATAGATAGATAGATAGATATATCTTATATTTGTATTATGAGCCGCGATAGCTCAGTGGTTAGTGAACTGGACTACAAAGGACAAGAGGTAGGGTTAGATCCCACCGACGGCTTCCTTGTTCACCCAGCCTTTAATGCGTACCTGAGTTTTTTAGGGAAAGTGAAGTGGCACGAGCGTAATACCGACCACAATACCCCAAAAATCATGTACCGAAAGTCTGTAAAATATATGGTCACTAACACCATATTCCCTATACGCCACTTGGCGTGACGGGGGCTCTTTACTTTTACTTTTATATTTGTATTATCTTATATATATTATACATATATACCATATATATCTTATGCAACAAATCTATGTCAATAGAAGTGAGAAAGAGAGTTCAGCAGTGCTATATATAACCAATTCTGACCTATGGAAGCGAATTATGGACAGTAGACAAACAGATGAAAAGATGATTAGAGGCCACAAGAGATGTGATTTCTCAGAAGAATGTTGAAAGTTCCCTGGACAGCTAGAAAGACCAATGAGAAAGTTCTCAAAGAGGCCAACACAAAAAGGCAGCTCCTAAAAAACATAAAGAAACAATCAACATTTTTCAGGTACATTATGAGAAGAGGAAAGTTGGAATACTTGGTTACAACAAACAAAATACAAGGAAAGAGAGATTGTGGACGACAAAGAGAGAAATTACTAGATAGGTTGGTGTCAAGGCATGGAAAACAGTCAACAACAGAACTGATATGGTGCACTATAGATAGAAGATTGTGGAAGGACATGATTGCCTACACCAACCGGTATGGCACATGATGATGGTGAATGCCATATATGCCCAGCAAGACGGGAACCTTGAATTTTTACTTAATCCTTTGTTGCGTGTAGTCCTTTTAACTTAATCCTTTGTTGTGTGTATTCCTTTTTACTTAATCATTTGTTGTGTGTAGTCCTTTTTACTTAATCCTTTGTTGTGTGTAGTCCTTTTAACTTAATCCATTGTTGTGTGTAGTCCTTTTAACTTAATCCTTTGTTGTGTGTAGTCCTTTTAACTTAATCCTTTGTTGTGTGTAGTCCTTTTAACTTAATCCTTTGTTGTGTGTAGTCCTTTTAACTTAATCCATTGTTGTGTGTAGTCCTTTTAACTTAATCCTTTGTTGTGTGTAGTCCTTTTAACTTAATCCATTGTTGTGTGTAGTCCTTTTTACTTAATCCTTTGTTGTGTGTAGTCCTTTTTAATGCATCTAGACTTCCTGTAGCACGTTTTTGTTGTTTGACTAAATCAAATGTGATCAGACAGCAAACAGGAGACTGGATCTGTGAGGCTTCTGCTTCATCACCACAATCTTCAAGAGCATCAACACAATTCTTAAGTGCCAGAAATGTACCAACAAAAACAACCTCAGCAGCAGCTCAGAGGGCAAGAGAACAGTCCTAGATGTGAGCAGCAACAGACAGAAAGTGATCAAAACACCAGCAAGCAGTCTCCTCAACAACAGACAGAAAGTGATCAAAACAGCGGAAAACAGTCTCCTCAACAACAGCCACAGAAAGCCACAACTAAACAACTAACTCAGGTTGAGAGAGAATTCTGGCAACAACGTCTGCCTCGAGGATTTCAGTTTTACCTGGAACGTTTAGCCAGAGGGGTGATACGCAACCAGCCTTGCAACATTTTAGAGTTCTCAGCTGTCTACATGGAGGAGATGCTGGTCAACAGAAATGGTAGGTTAACCTTACCTGCTTGGGCAGTTTTATTTCTCAATATTGAATGTCACATTATTTTGTTAGTTTAGTATTAAAACCTGCCAAGACTGGGCACAAACTAACAATTGATGGACCTTGTTGGTTCACAAGATGACCTAGTTATCATCGTCCCAGAAAGGCGAAATCATTTATCACATTAGCAACCAAGGTTTTTAACACTTTGTGGCCACACTGTTCTTCACGATTTTATTAGAACTTGAAATAACAGCGAGAAAATAACATGACAATTGACCTAAAACCTGCATTTTTGTTGGGACAATTTGTTCAGAAAGTCAGAAAAGCACTTACTTTACTCTTTCAGTACATTTCGAAGCATCATGAGTCATGCTGATATTGGCTGCACATGTTACGCTGCACAGTGCATCACCCTCAATTTGATTAGTGTGAACCGTCATCAAACCATATTCTCTTTTACATATTTTGTATCATCTTGGTATTGGTGAAATCTAATACCTTGTTCAATTATCTATCTATTGACCTTTCGAGCCGTAGCCGGCCCATAGACGTAGACCAAGATACTCCTTCTCTTATCTGAATTTTTGTTCTAGTAGTTTTCAATTCTTTTAAAGATATTTTATCAAATCTCGCCATTTGTCTCTGTTCTGTGCAAGCAGCTCTATCTCATTGAGGGAGTCGATTCCTGCTGCTCTTGCCCCTCTCATCAATGTTATTCTCAGTGTCTCTCTGGGTCTTCCTCTTTTTCTTTTACCTGTTGTTTCCTACATGAGGGCTTGCTTTGCTATTCGGTTATTATCTCTTCTCATCACATGTCCAACATATGACCATCATATTTTCTTGATTACTGAAGATATTAGTGGTTGATTGGCGATTATAAATCAGGAAACAACAAACAATAAGGAAAAATCAAATAATAACATAGAGGTACAAAACTCCAACATCAACGAGCTACTCTTCGCAGACGACCAATGCCTAATATATGAGGATGAAAACCTGCTACAACAGCATTTAACATTTCTAGATAAAAGCTGCACAAACTACAGTATGAAAATTAAAACAGTAAATACAGAGGCTATAAGAATAAGCAAATTAAGACACCCATTAAACATTAAGATCAAAGACAAAGAAATAAAACAAGTAGAGGAATTCAAGTATTTAGACACAATGTTCACAGAAGATGGAAAACTAGACAGAGAAATTGACATGAGAATACAAAAAGCAAATGCTGTCACATACCATCTTTCACCATTGCTAAAACATCCAAACATTTCTATGCCCGCTAAACAACAAATAATAAATAGCATCTTCATACCAACTTTGTGCTATGAAAGTCAAACATGGACCCTTTCTAAATCACATTTAAGAAAGATCAATACATGTGAGATGCGATGCTTGAGAAAAGTAACAAACAACACAAGAAGAGATAGAATACCAAATGAAACCATAAGAAAAATGGTAGGAACAAAACCCTGCCAAGAATATATAGAACAACAACAACTTAAATGGTTTGGCCACCTGGTCAGAATGAATCCTTATCAATTACCATCAAGGGCATTCTTCTCGAGAATGCATGGAAAAAGACCAAGAGGAAGACCCAGAAGAAGATGGATAGATGCAGTGACAGTGACATGTAACAACAAAGGAAAATCACTAATTCAGACAGTTCGAGCAGCTCAAGAACGACAAATGATATAAACCACGACACCTTTTAGGTATCAGTGAAAAGAGAAAAGAAGAAGAAGAAAATTGGCGATTTCTCTAATTTCCTCGTTTGTTTTGAATTCGTTCCACGCTATACCAAGTATTTTCCTTATACATTTATTTTCGAATATGTTCAACTTTGTTTCTATATCTCTTGTTGTTTTCCAGCTTTCACACGCATACGTGAGGGTTGATAGTACATTAATTATCTATTATCTAACAATTCAAATATAATGTGTTATGTGTTAGATAAATATAAATATGTAGATTGATTCTTAAAACCATGACAAATTTTGTCAATGAAATCTCTTTCATTGCATTGATAAAAGCTTGTGTACAGAAAGATTTCATTGATAAAAGCTTGTGTACAGAAAGATTTCATTGATAAAAGCTTGTGTACAGAAAGATTTCATTGATAAAAGCTTGTGTACAGAAAGATTTCATTGATAAAAGCTTGTTTACAGAAAGATTTCATTGATAAAAGCTTGTTTACAGAAAGATTTCATTGATAAAAGCTTGTGTACAGAAAGATTTCATTGATAAAAGCTTGTTTACAGAAAGATTTCATTGATAAAAGCTTGTGTACAGAAAGATTTCATTGATAAAAGCTTGTGTACAGAAAGATTTCATTGATACAAGCTTGTGTACAGAAAGATTTCATTGATAAAAGCTTGTGTACAGAAAGATTTCATTGATAAAAGCTTGTGTACAGAAAGATTTCATTGATAAAAGCTTGTTTACAGAAAGATTTCATTGATAAAAGCTTGTGTACAGAAAGATTTCATTGATAAAAGCTTGTTTACAGAAAGATTTCATTGATAAAAGCTTGTGTACAGAAAGATTTCATTGATAAAAGCTTGTTTACAGAAAGATTTCATTGATAAAAGCTTGTGTACAGAAAGATTTCATTGATAAAAGCTTGTGTACAGAAAGATTTCATTGATAAAAGCTTGTGTACAGAAAGATTTCATTGATAAAAGCTTGTGTACAGAAAGATTTCATTGATAAAAGCTTGTGTACAGAAAGATTTCATTGATAAAAGCTTGTGTACAGAAAGATTTCATTGATAAAAGCTTGTGTACAGAAAGATTTCATTGATAAAAGCTTGTGTACAGAAAGATTTCATTGATAAAAGCTTGTGTACAGAAAGATTTCATTGATAAAAGCTTGTGTACAGAAAGATTTCATTGATAAAAGCTTGTGTACAGAAAGATTTCATTGATAAAAGCTTGTGTACAGAAAGATTTCATTGATAAAAGCTTGTGTACAGAAAGATTTCATTGATAAAAGCTTGTGTACAGAAAGATTTCATTGATAAAAGCTTGTGTACAGAAAGATTTCATTGATAAAAGCTTGTGTACAGAAAGATTTCATTGATAAAAGCTTGTGTACAGAAAGATTTCATTGATAAAAGCTTGTGTACAGAAAGATTTCATTGATAAAAGCTTGTGTACAGAAAGATTTCATTGAATGACATGATTTTTGTGGAAGTCATTGTGTCAATGTTCATAATCATCATCATGTGCCATACCGGTTGGCGTAGGCGATCATGTCCTTCCACAAATTTCAATTCACAGTACATCGTATCAATTCTGTTGTTGACTGTTTTCCATGCCATGACACCAAGCTATCTAGTATCTTCTCTCTTTGTCGTCTGTGATCTCTCTTTTCTTGTATTTTGCCTGTTGTAACCAAGTATTGCAGCTTTCCTCTTCTCATGATGTGCCCTTAAAATGTTGATTGTTTCTTTCTGATGTTTTTATGAGCTCCCTTTTTGTGTCGGCCTCTTTGAGAATTTCCTCGTTTGTATTCTTAGCTGTCCAGGGAAATTTCAACATTTCTCTGAGAAATCCCATCTCTGTGGCCTCTAATCGTTTTTACATTTGTTTGTCTGCTGTCCATGACTCGCTTCCATAGGTCAGAATTGGCTCTATATAGCACCGATGAACTCTCTTCTAATTTCTATTGACATAGATTTGTTGCACAAGATATTTTTCATTTTCTGCTATTTTGGCCTGAGCTATTCAACTTTTTATTTCTGTGGTACATCCCCCATGTGATGTTATTACTGTGCCCAAGTATTTGACGCTCTCCACTTGTTTCAAATTTGTCCTGTTTATTGTTAAATTGCATGGTGATGATTGTTTCTTTGATGTGACCTTGACTTCATTGTCAGAGTGAAAGAACCAGATGGAGAATCTAGCCATGTTAAAGCTGTCATCATCAAGTTGGAAGGTACAGATATCACAGCTTGCAGCCACACATCCATGTTTACTTTACCAGTCAATGCTACACAGAAAGAACTTATAAAAGTGGTCAAACCAAAACAAAATAAACAAACCAAACCAAACCAAAACAAAACAAAACAAAACAAACAAACCAACCAAACCAAACCAAACCAAACCAAAACAAACCAAACCAAAACAAAACAAACCAAACCAAACCAAACCAAACCAAAACAAAACAAACCAAACCAAACCAAAGAAAACAAAATAAACAAAACAAACCAAACCAAAACAAAACAAAAGAAACAAAACAAAATAAACTAAAACAAAACAAACCAAAACAAAATAAACAAAACAAAACAAACCGAAACAAAACAAAATAAACAAAACAAACCAAACCAAAACAAAACAAAAGAAACAAAAGAAACCAAACCGAAACAAAACAAAATAAACAAAACAAACCAAAACAAAACAAAACAAAATAAACAAAACAAAACAAACTGAAACAAAACAAAATAAACAAAACAAACCAAACCAAAACAAAACAAAATAAACAAAACAAACAAAACAAAACAAAACAAAATAAACAAACAAAACAAAATAAACCAAACAAAACAAAACAAAACAAAATAAACAAAACAAACCAAACCAAACAAAACAAAACAACACAAAATAAACAAAACAAACAAAAGAAACCAAACGAAACAAAACAAAATAAACAAAACAAACCAAAACAAAACAAAACAAAATAAACAAAACAAACCAAACCGAAGCAAAACAAAATAAACAAAACAAACCAAAACAAAACAAAACAAAACAAAACAAAATAAACAAAACAAACCAAAACAAAACAAAACAAAATAAACAAAACAAACCAAACCGAAGCAAAACAAAATAAACAAAACAAACCAAAACAAAACAAAACAAAATAAACAAAACAACCAAACCGAAGCAAAACAAAATAAACAAAACAAAACAAAATAAACAAAACAAACCAAACCGAAGCAAAACAAAATAAACAAAACAAAACAAAATAAACAAAACAAACCAAACCGAAACAAAACAAAATAAACAAAACAAACCAAAATAAACAAAACAAACCAAACCGAAGCAAAACAAAATAAACAAAACAAACAAAATAAACAAAACAAACCAAACCGAAACAAAACAAAATAAACAAAACAAACCAAAATATACAAACCAAACCAAACCAAAACAAAATAAACAATATAAAACAGACCAAACCAAACCAAAACAAAACAAAACAACACGAAATAAACAAAACAAAACAAAATAAACCAAACAAAACAAAACAAAACAAAATAAACAAAACAAACCAAACCAAAACAAAACAAAATAAACAATATAAAACAGACCAAACCAAACCAAAACAAAACAACACAAAATAAACAAAACAAAACAAAATAAACCAAACAAAACAAAACAAAACAAAATAAACAAAACAAACCAAACCAAACCAAACAAAACAAAAGAAACAAAACAAACAAAACCGAAACAAAACAAAATAAACAAAACAAAACAAAACAAAATAAACAAAACAAACCAAACCAAACCAAACCATACCAAAACAAAACAAAATAAACAAAACAAAACAAAACAAAATAAACAAGACAAAACAAACCAAACCAAAACAAAACAAAATAAACAAAACAAACCAAAATATACAAACCAAACCAAACCAAAACAAAACAAAATAAACAATATAAAACAGACCAAACCAAACCAAACCAAAACAAAACAAAACAACACAAATAAACAAAACAAACAAAACAAAACAAAACAAAATAAACAAAACACAGCAAAACAAACCAAACCAAAACAAAACAAAATAAACAAAATAAACAAAACAAACCAAACCAAACAAAACAAACCAAAACAAAACAAAACAAAATAAAATAAACACAACAAAATAAACCAACAAAACAAACCAAAACAAAATAAACAAAACAAACCAAACCAAACCAAAACAAAACAAAATAAACAAAACAAACAAAATAAAACAAAACAAAATGAACCAAACCAAACCAAACCAAAACAAAACAAAACAAAAAAACAAAACAAACCAAACCGAAACAAAACAAAATAAACAAAACAAACCAAACCAAAACAAAACAAAATAAACAAAAAAAAGAAACAAAACAAACCAAACCAAAATAAAACAAAACAAAATAAACAAAACAAAACAAAATAAACAAAACAAACCAAAACAAAAGCTTATTGCCAACATCAGGAAGAGAGATTCAGGTTAAATTTGGTGAAAAAATAAGGAAAAAAAGCCGGGTTTGATCTTGGTCAACAACTTCCAGGCTCACCCAGCCTTAAATGGGTACTGGATTTTTTTCTGGAAAAGTAAAGCAGCACGGGCGTAATACCAACCACGTTACACCAAAAATCATGTGCCTGTAAAATTTATGGTCACTAACACCATATTCCCTACATGCCACTTGGCGTGATGGGGGCACTTCACTTTTTTTTTTTTATATTAGTCTTGAATTCATTCCAATGTAGATGAGATCATTGGTTGCATGACCATTTCTCTTATTTCTATATTAGTCTTGAATTCATTCCATTGTAGATGAGATCGTTGGTTGCATGACCATTTCTCTTATCTCTATATTAGTCTTGAATTCATTCCATTGTAGATGAGATCGTTGGTTGCATGACCATTTCTCTTATCTCTATATTAGTCTTGAATTCATTCCATTGTAGATGAGATCAATGGTTGTATGGCCATTTCTCTTATCTCTATATTAGTCTTGAATTCATTCCATTGTAGATGAGATCGTTAGTTGCATGGCCATTTCTCTTATCTCTATATTAGTCTTGAATTCATTCCATTGTACGCAGATTATTCTTCCTAGTCATTTGTCTTCAAAAGTGTTTAGTTCTCTCTCAATCTCTTTTGTTGTTTTCCAGCTTGCACCAACGTAGGTAAGTGTTGATGATACGTTTGTGTTGAATATTCTAAATTGAGTCTTCTTGCTCAGTTTTTTTATTTCCAAATTTTGTCCAGATTTTTAACTCTAGATTACAATCCTGTCGTAAAAAATTACGACATCAAAACAGAAATTCTAAATTTTACATTTTGCCTTGGTCAAACATCCCCTCTCTGTGTATTTTGTGACCCCTGAATGTTGCATTTGTTTTTATTGATGTTGGATTTTTTTTCTTATTTCATGAGATATGATCTGGTATAATCTCAAAAAAAAAAAAGAAATCGCTAATTTTCAAGAAATTGATAATTTTTTCCTTTTTTTTGTGACCAGGCAAATTCCCTCCTCGGTCGTCGCAGACATAAAACAACCTTTTGTGACTGGAGAAACTCAATGAATAGCGCTATGAGGTAGTCAAACGTGCCGACGCACTAACGGCATCTGTACCAATAGACATTGTAACATGCCCTGTCCATGAGGTCAAACTCAGGTCATAAATCTACCTGAGCCAGGAAATCCAAGTCCGCATGTTTCTCCTAGTGTAAACACACAGCTGTGTGTCAAAAGTTCACAGAAAATACTATTTTTAAGCACCTAATGTTACAATTAAGTGGTAGTAATTTTTACTACCGTATCGTAAACACGTCAGTTATAGAAAGGTATCATAATTAAGGGTTAAAATTTGCTACTGCTTTTGTACTGCTACTGATCTCTTTATGTTTTTCACCTTCTTGATCTATATTATTACCAAGATATATATAGTGGTCTACTCTTTCCAATATTTGATGTTTAGATATATATTGCTCTCTGTGGTATTTTTATTGTTAGACAGTGATTGTACACAAACAAAAAATGAAAAAAGCATTGATTGCAAAGTGTGTTTATTAAGCAGAGCTGTGGAAACTACCTGTAGAGCCGTACTTCACAAAGTTGTGTCACAGAAAAGTGGGTCGAGCACCTTGGCAGCCTCGGAGACGGCACCTGCTGGAAGTACGTGACGAGCGCAGTCCATGCTTAACTCAGACTTTGCCAGATGTTGTTGCTACAGGTGAGAGTATATCACTGTTAATTACCTCATGTCACAAACTGTCACTGTGAATTACCTCATGTCACAAACTGTCACTGTTAATTACCTCATGTCACAAACTGTCACTGTTAATTACCTCATGTCACAAACTGTCACTGTTAATTACCTCATGTCACAAACTGTCACTGTTAATTACCTCTTGTCACAAACTGTCACTGTTAATTACCTCATGTCACAAACTGTCACTGTTAATTACCTCTTGTCACAAACTGTCACTGTTAATTACCTCTTGTCACAAACTGTCAATGCTGTATAGTCCATGTCACAAACTGTCAATGCTGTATAGTCCATGTCACAAACTGTCAATGCTGTATAGTCCATGTCACAAACTGTCAATGCTGTATAGTCCATGTCACAAACTGTCAATGCTGTATAGTCCATGTCACAAACTGTCAATGCTGTATAGTCCATGTCACAAACTGTCAATGCTGTATAGTCCATGTCACAAACTGTCAATGCTGTATAGTCCATGTCACAAACTGTCAATGCTGTATAGTCCATGTCACAAACTGTCAATGCTGTATAGTCCATGTCACAAACTGTCAATGCTGTATAGTCCATGTCACAAACTGTCAATGCTGTATAGTCCATGTCACAAACTGTCAATGCTGTATAGTCCATGTCACAAACTGTCAATGCTGTATAGTCCATGTTACAAAATGTCACTGTTATATATTACTTGTCACAAACTATCAATGCTGTATAGTCCATGTTACAAAATGTCACTGTTATATATTACTTGTCACAAAAGGTCAATGCTGTATAGTCCATGTTACAAAATGTCACTGTTATATATTACTTGTCACAAAAGGTCAATGCTGTATAGTCCATGTTACAAAATGTCACTGTTTTATATTACTTGTCACAAAAGGTCAATGCTATATAGTCCATATCACAAAATGTCACTGTTATATATTACTTGTCACAAACTGTCAATCCTGTATAGTCCAAGTAATAAAATGTTGCTGTTATATATTTCAGGTACCAGTAATTGTTATATAGTTCACATCACAAACTGTCAATGTTATGTTACTAATGTCACAAACTGTCACCTTTACATCATTCATGTCACTAATTGTCACTGTAGTATAGCTCATGTTACAATCACTGTTATATAACTCATGTCACAAGCTGTCACTGTAGTATAGCTCATGTTACAATCACTGTTATATAACTCATGTCACAAGCTGTCACTGTTATATAACTCATGTCACAAGCTGTCACTGTAGTATAGCTCATGTTACAATCACTGTTATATAACTCATGTCACAAGCTGTCACTGTTATATAACTCATGTAACAAGCTGTCACTGTTATATAGCTCATGTCACAGTCACTGTTATATCACTCATGTCACAAGTTGTCACTGTTATGTAACTCATGCCACAAATAGTACTGTTATATAACTCATGTCACAAGCTGTCACTGTTATATAACTCATGTCACAAGCAGCCGCCACTGTTATATAACTCATGTCACAAGCTGTCACTGTTATATAACTCATGTCACAAGCTGTCACTGTTATATAGCTCATGTCACAAGCTGTCACTGTTATATAACTCATGTCACAAGCTGTCACTGTTATATAGCTCATGTCACAAGCTGTCACTGTTTTATAACTCATGTCACAGTCACTGTTATATAACTCATGTCACAAGCTGTCACTGACTATGATTTCAGAGCTCTTGCCAGATAGTTCATTGTCAGCTGAAAGGATGCTTTACCTGGCATGTTCACTTGATGCAGGTCAGCTCATTGTTGTCTCATGTTTTTCTGTCATCAACTGTTGATGTTTTTGTGTGAGCTGCTGTTGGTGTTTTTGTGTGAGCTGCTGTTGGTGTTTTTGTGTGAGCTGCTGTTGGTGTTTTTGTGTGAGCTGCTGTTGTTGTTTTTGTGTGAGCTGTTGGTAATGTTTTTGTGTGAGCTGGTGGTAATGTTTTTGTGTGAGCTTTTGGTAATGTTTTTGTGTGAGCTGTTGGTAATGTTTTTGTGTGAGCTTTTGGTAATGTTTTTGTGTAAGCTGTTGGTAATGTTTTTGTGTGAGCTGTTGGTAATGTTTTTGTGTGAGCTGTTGGTAATGTTTTTGTGTGAGCTGTTGGTAATGTTTTTGTGTGAGCTTTTGGTAATGTTTTTGTGTGAGCTGTTGGTAATGTTTTTGTGTGAGCTGTTGGTAATGTTTTTGTGTAAGCTTTTGCTGTTGATATTTTTGTGTGAGCTACTTCTGCTGTTGATGTTTTTCTTTTGATGTTGTCATGTTTGTATTTGTGCGATGCTTTGATGTACTTGTTTTATGTTTTAAGTACCATAACTTGGAGTCAAGGCAAGTGGTTTGGTTGAGTCAGTGACTCTTGAATTTGTCATCAAACATTTCCCTGTTTGAGTCCTGCTATGTCCACGGTTATAGTTTTTAGATGCTTGGATGATTGTGTAAATGAATGATTGGAGAGACAGAATGTTTTATTGAATGGATGTCTCAAGTATTTAATTTTGTTATTTATTATTGGATGACTGGAAAAAAGAACAGATTATGGATTGAATGTTGAAGTACATTAAAAAAATATTTTTACATTTTTTTTTTTTTTTTTTTTTTTTTGGTGTTCACCAGCTTTAACCTCTGATTTTGCGTGTTAATTTGTTTTTCCCTGGCAGCCATGTGCACAGGGGTTACTCGCCACTCAGGCAGATAACAATGTCTTTGGAGAGACTCATATTTTTTCCGTCCATGAGTAATTGATGTTTCAAGCCGGTTGCTGAGGCCAGGGGTAGTTGCAGCAGAGAGAAATTATAGATAAATATTTCAACTGGTGCAACCGGGACTTGAACCCACAACCTCTCTGTCTCGAAGCCGGCGTCTCAAAACCAATGCCTCAAGACCAATCAGGTCCCACTTGAAGTAAATGAAAGTCTAGTTAGATGGATGTGTTGACTATTGGATATTTCTTTATTTGGCAGTTTGGAAAAATGGATATTTGGTGGAGTAGGTATCAAAATATATGGATGTTGGAGTACATGATTTTCAGAGTAAACTAATAATTTGATAAATAAACAGATGACAACCTGAACGTATGTTCCAATAACTAGATGACTGGCCATCAATAGTTACTGAAGTAAACAAATAATTTGATAAGTAAACAGATGATGACCTGAACGTATGTTCCAATAACTAGATGACTGGCGATCAATAGCTACTGAAGTAAACTAATAATTTGATAAGTAAACAGATGATGACCTTAATGTATGTTGCAATAACTGGATGACTGGCCATCAATAGCTACTGAAGTAAACAAATAATTTGATAAATAAACAGATGACAACCTGAACGTATGTTCCAATAACTGGATGACTGACCATCAATAGCTACTGAAGTAAACAAATAATTTGATAAGTAAACAGATGATGACCTTAATGTATGTTGCAATAACTGGATGACTGGCCATCAATAGCTACTGAAGTAAACAAATAATTTGATAAATAAACAGATGACAGCCTTAATGTATGTTGCAATAACTGGATGACTGGCCATCAATAGCTACTGAAGTAAACTAATAATTCATATGGAAATCCAAATAAATTAGGTTAAGTACAAACATAAAAATGTTCAACTCCAATGTTAAATCAGTCCTATTACATGGGTGTGAAACATGGAGAACAATAAAAATAACAATCACAAAGATACAGACTTTCATTAATGGATGCTTGCGCAGAATAAAATGATGGAATTGGTAGGACAAAATCACTAACATAGAATTATGGGAAAGTACCAGTCAAATACCAGTGGGCAAAGAGATACAATGAAGATGATGGTGCTGGATAGGACACACACTGCAGAAGCCATCTGAGAGTATTACACAACAGGCCCTTTTTTGGAATCCCCAGGGGAACAGACAGAGAGGAAGATCAAGGAATTCTTTGAGAAGACAGATGGAAGCAGAGATGAAGATGATGGGGAAGACATGGGGAAGACATGGGGTGATCTTAAAAGAATGGCAAGAAGCAGAACGACTTGGAAAGTATTTATTGAAGACCTATGCTCCACAGGGAGCTGGAAGTATTTGTTGAAGACCTATGCTCCACAGGGAGTTGAACAGTAGAAAAAGAAACTAACAATTTGATAAATGGATGACTGTCTGTCTGCCTGACTGTCTTTCTTATCTTATCTATCCTATCCCACCCATCCATCTATCCTATCCCACCCATCCATCTATCCTATCCCATCCATCCATCTATCCACCCAATCATCCATCTATCCTATCCCATCCATCCATCTATCCACCCACCCATCCATCTATCCACCCACCCATCCATCTATCCTATCCCACCCATCCATCTATCCACCCACCCATCCATCTATCCTATCCCATCCATCCATCTATCCCATCCATCCATCTATCCACCCACCCATCCATCTATCCTATCCCACCCATCCATCCATCCCATCCATCCATCTATCCGCCCACCCATCCATCTATCCTATCCCAGCCATCCATCCATCTATCCACCCACCCATCCATATATCCTATCCCACCATCCATCTATCCACCCACCCATCCATCTATCCTATCCCACCCATCCATCTATCCTATCCCACCCATCCATCTATCCCATCCATCCATCTATCCACCCACCCATCCATCTATCCTATCCCACCCATCCATCTATCCACCCGCCCATCCATCTATCCCATCCATCCATCTATCCACCCACCCATCCTTCTATCCTATCCCATCCATCCATCTACACATCCACCCACCCATCCATCTATCCTATCCCGTCCATCCATCTATCCACCCACCCATCTATCCACCCACCCATCCATCTATCCACCCACCCATCCATTTATCAACCCACCCACCCATCTATCCATCCACCCATCAATCTATCCACCCACCCATGCATCTATCCTATCCCATCCATCCATCTATCCACCCACCCACCCATCTATCCTATCCCATCCCACCCATCCATCTATATACCCACCCACCCATCTATCCACCCACCCATCCATCTATCCACCCCCATCCATCTATCCACCCATCTATCCACCCACCCATCTATCCACCCACCCATCCATCTATCCACCCACCCAACCATCTATGCACCCACCCAACCATCTATCCACCCACCCACCCACCCACCCAACCATCTATCCACCCACCCATCCATCTAACTATCCACCCACCCATCTATCCACCTACCCATCCATCCACCCACCCATGCATCCACCCACCCATCCATCTATCCACCCACCCACCCCTCTATCCACCCACCCATCTATCCACCCACCCATCTATCCACCCACCCATCCATCCACCCACCCACCCATCTATCCACCCACCCATTTATCCACCCACCCACCCATCTATTCAACCACCCATCTATCCACCCACCCATCTATCCACCCACCCATCCATCTATCCATCCACCCATCCATCTATCTATCCACCCACCCATCTATCCACCCACCCATCCATCTATCCATCCATCCATCTATCCACCCACCCATCCACCCACCCATCTATCCACCCACCCATCCACCCACCCATCTATCCACCCACCCATCCAGCCACCCACCCATCCACCCACCCATCCATCTATCTATCCACCCGCCCACCCACCCATCCATCCACCCACCCACCCATCTATCCACCCATCCATCCACCCACCCATATATCCACCCACCCATTCTGTCCACCCACCCACACATCTATCCACCCACCCATCTGTCCACCCACCCACACATCTATCCAACCACCCACCCATATATCCTCCCACCCATCTATCCACCCACCCACCCATCTATTCAACCACCCATCTATCCACCCATCCATCTATGCACCCACCCATCTATCCATCCACCCATCTATCCACCCACCCATTTATCCACCCACCCATCCATCTATCCATCTACCCATCCATCTATTTATCCACCCACCCATCTATCCACCCACCCATCCATCCACCCACCCGCCCATCCATCCACCCACACATTTATCCACCCACCCACCCATCTATCCACCCACCCATCCATCTATCCATCTATCCACCCATCCATCCACCCACCCATCTATCCACCCACCCATCTATCCACCCACCCATCTATCCATCCACCCATCTATCCACCCACCCACCCATCCATCCACCCACCCATCTATCCACCCACCCATCTACCCACCCATCCATCCACCCACCCATATATCCATCCACCCACCCATATATCCACCCACCCATCTATCCACCCACCCACCCATCAATCCACCCATCTATCCATCCACCCACCCACCAATCCACCCATCTATCCATCCACCCACCCATCCATCTATCCACCCACCCACCCATCTATCCACCCACCCATCTATCCACCTACCCATCTATCCACCCACCCACCCACCCACCCATCGATCTATCCACCCACCCATCTATCCTCCCACCCACCCATCTATCCACCCACCCATCTATCCACCCACCAACCCATCTATCCACTCGTCCACCTATCTGTCTAGTGTTCTTTTGAGCCAAAGATGTCACATATGACAGAAATGTCCAATGATCTTTATTATCAACTGTCAGACCTTGCACAGGGAATTGACTTGACTGGCTAAATTATTTCTCTTATCTCTACCTTAGTCTTGAATTGACTGGCTAAATTATTTCTCTTATCTCTGCCTTAGTCTTGAATTGACTGGCTAAATTATTTCTCTTATCTCTGCCTTAGTCTTGAATTGACTGGCTAAATTATTTCTCTTATATCTACCCTAGTCTTGAATTGACTGGCTAAATTATTTCTCTTATCTCTGCCCTAATCTTGAATTGACTGGTTAAATTATTTCTATTATATCTGCCCTAATCTTGAATTGACTGGCTAAATTATTTCTCTTATCTCTGCCTTAGTCTTGAATTGACTGGCTAAATTATTTCTCTTATATCTACCCTAGTCTTGAATTGACTGGCTAAATTATTTCTCTTATCTCTGCCTTAGTCTTGAATTGACTGGCTAAATTATTTCTCTTATCTCTGCCTTAGTCTTGAATTGACTGGCTAAATTATTTCTCTTATATCTACCCTAGTCTTGAATTGACTGGCTAAATTATTTCTCTTATCTCTGCCCTAATCTTGAATTGACTGGTTAAATTAT
Source organism: Megaustenia siamemsis (assembly GCA_032433765.1). NCBI lineage: Eukaryota > Metazoa > Mollusca > Gastropoda > Stylommatophora > Ariophantidae > Megaustenia > Megaustenia siamemsis. The sequence continues at coordinate 74,363,419 of JAVIAB010000126.1, read as the reverse complement.
TTCTATTATATCTGCCCTAATCTTGAATTGACTGGTTAAATTATTTCTCTTATCTCTGCCCTAATCTTGAATTGACTGGTTAAATTATTTCTCTTATATCTGCCCTAATCTTGAATTGACTGGTTAAATTATTTCTCTTATATCTGCCCTAATCTTGAATTGACTGGTTAAATTATTTCTCTTATCTCTGCCCTAATCTTGAATTGACTGGTTAAATTATTTCTCTTATCTCTGCCCTAATCTTGAATTGACTGGTTAAATTATTTCTCTAAATCTACCCTAGTCTTGAATTGACTGGTTAAATTATTTCTCTTATCTCTGCCCTAATCTTGAATTGACTGGCTAAATTATTTCTCTTATCTCTGCCCTAATCTTGAATTGACTGGCTAAATTATTTCTCTTATCTCTACCCTAATCTTGAATTGACTGGTTAAATTATTTCTCTAAATCTACCCTAGTCTTGAATTGACTGGTTAAATTATTTCTCTAAATCTACCCTAGTCTTGAATTGACTGGTTAAATTATTTCTCTTATCTCTGCCCTAATCTTGAATTGACTGGCTAAATTATTTCTCTTATCTCTGCCCTAATCTTGAATTGACTGACTAAATGCTCAAGTAAACTAACAATTTGATCAAAGAAATCTTACATACTTTATTTCTGAAAGATAACTTTATATTTGAATAAATGTCAATGACTCTTCCAGAACTGTTCAAAGACCAAGAAGATGTGTTTGAGTCAGCAGATATGCTCACAGCCAGTGAATGTCTCTGTAGAATGAAAGAGTTGGATGTCCTTGAGAATCTGTCATGCCAAGATGGAACACTCAACACCACAGCAGCATCAGCCACATTTGACGTCAGCAGTGGGGATGCAAGTATCACCAGCTTTGATGTGGCAGATGAGATGCAGACATTAGCAGCTGGTGCTGTTATCAATAAAGAACATGATTCTTCTACTTTGCTATGGGAAACAACTCAATGCCCACATTTATTTACAGAGAACAAAGTGGCTTCCCCTAGCTCATCACACAATCTGGACAGAAGAATAGATAAAGAAGAACAGGAAGAAACATGCAGAAAACGAATGACAGAAAATGAAATAACTGTAATGGAAGTTAACCTTGCAGCTGGACAAGATACACTACAACCAATCAAAGAAAAGATTACATTAAAAAGTGACAATCTTCAACCAATAGATGAACATTTGACATCAGTGAGTAGAGAACTTCAAGCTTCCTGTACTTCAGAAAACCTGGTGGAGGCCATAGTTCTTGATGTTGCAAAATTTGGTGCCTGGAACAGTTCTCTTGATAAAGTGGTGACATCTTCAGGTGGTATGCAGTGCTCTGTTAACTTGCAAGGCTCCACACCTTTGGGACTTGTGCCTAACACCTCTTGCCAGTTTAATGAAAGAGGAGATGAAACAGAAAATGACCAAGAGACTCACAAAATGTCCAGCAGCAGAGTCAATCTTCAAGCGGAGGCTCAAGCAACTTCTCATCCCTACCAAACTCAGAACACTTTGGCACCCGCTGTACCTTTGTCTACAGATGGTGAGGTCTTTCCATGGGCAGCTTGTGTATCCAGCCAGTTGTGCTCAGACAAAGACATACCAGACAGCCAGGTGGGTGTTAATGAAACTCTCACATCCCAGAAAAATCACCACAAAACATCTCAAAGAAGACAATGTTCTGACAATTTTCAGAGAATTCCATCTTCTGAAGTTTTGCAAGAAATCCCAAATTCTCAAGAAGAAGGCCACTCAATTAACTGTTTCACAACATCCTCTGAAAATTTGTGGGGTTCGGTGAGTGCCATGGAAGGAGCTGACTCAAAGACCAGTGGTGGTCAGGGTTTAATCCCCAGCAGCCATACTACCATCATGAGCCTTGACCAAGGATTTTGGTCAGTCTCCGTCTCAGATGGGCAGGATGCAATGTCTGCTACTTTGAACATCAGATCTCCCATAAAAGTGAATAAACCTGACATGGCATTCAATGTAAACAGTGAGAAAGATTTCATGACAAGTCCTGGACTGCATGAACCAGGCACTGATGACAGAGTAACTGATTTTATTCTGGGTCAAATCACGATAGGTCAGGCTGAGGTGGTGAGATCCGATGCTAGAAAGTTGACCTCTTTGACCACAATCATCTCAGATGTTTCTCTAACCTCAGGAAAACCACAGGAAGTTGGTGGTCCAATGTTAGAAGTTCAGAGTGATGAGAAACCTCAAGAGACTTGGAGAAAGAATCAGGAAGATGTCTTCATTGGGAGGCTAACAGCAGAGGACAGCATCAGAAAAGACAGTCAAGATCATGACAGCATGGTGAATGTTGGCAATGAATCCATCTTGAGTTTGAGTGAGCAGCAGCAGCAGCAGCAGCAGCAGCAGCAGCAGCAGCAGCAAGACAAGAGCTACCTCTGTGGTCTGGGTCCAGACATCTCTTCATCTGAGTTCTACCCAAGTAATATCCAAGATGCTTCACATCAGATAGAAAAGAAAGCTGCAAGAAAGATGGATGATTCTACAAGATGGAACATGGATCTTATCACTAAGGAAAAAGATTTCAACCTTGATATGGTGATGGATGATAAAGAAAGGATGATTCCTGTCTGGGCAGCTCAATGTTCACATCAACAAAATGGAAAACAGCAGTTTTTACTTGATGAAATGGAGTCTGCTGTTGGTTGTATGGGTGACAATGAAGAGGACAGAAATGATGGGTTGACATCTGAATGGGAGCTACAGCTGAACACAAATCATGGCACCGATGACACATCTGTTGACAGTTGTAGCTGTGCCAAAGTCAGAACACATTTGCTGTCACATAAATCAGGACCAGAACTTTTGGAGCAAGCATGTCATAGTGTGCTGAAGACAGAGCAGATATACTCTCACAACTGTCCTGAATTGGCCAACATTCAAGCAAAACCATGCCACCATGTTGCAGGAGCTAGTAAACTGAAAATGGAACGAGCATTGTCAATAGCCAGGAATTATATTTCTGAACTAGAACGAGTAACATCAGAAGTGGAGAAGGTCGTGGAAGCACATCGTTTGAAAGCAGTGAATCAAGCACAGACTGGAGGGGCCAGTGAGAACACCACAGGAGAAAACACTGTTGTTTCCACCACAGCAATACCACAGGACACGAAAGCAGAAACTGGTACGCCATTTTGTGTCAGTATAAATTTAGAAAAGCATGAGGAATCATTAAATTGTGACCACAAGCTTGACGTTTCTCCCTCGTTTTTGGATCAAGTTTCACAGAAGATTGTTGATATTTGGGAAGGAATTGATGAAGTTTTCAGTTTTGAGGAAGATAGCCAAAACTTTCAATTCAGAATGGGTAACGTCGTTTTGAAAATTAACAATGTTCAACATGAAGGTGAGGATTCTATTCCTGCATCTCTGAGAGTTGATTATGACAGTGTCACTTCCTTCAGTGAAGGTGGTTCTGTTGACATGCTGCGGGAGAAGACCAGTGGTGGTAGAGATAAGAACAGTGCTGGTGAGGTGGGGGAATTTCTTGTTGAAAGCTTGCAGGACTTTGAAACATCCTTGGATACTCAATCCATGAATAACAACTGGTGGATACACCAAAGCAACAGCGGCAATGAAAATCTTTGTCCTGAAAACATTGCAATCAACACAAACAGTAACAATAACATTCAGTTCTGGAACTATAACAGTCACAACTTGAATTGTGCCAATCATAATCTGAATTATAACAATCACAACTTGAATTGTGCCAATCATAATCTGAATTATAACAATCCCAACTTGAATTGTAACAATTATAATCTGAATTACAACAATCCCAACTTGAATTGTGACAATCATAATCTGAATTATAACAATCACAGTCTGAACTGTAACAATCACAACTTGAACTGTAACAATCATAACTTGAACTTCAACACACACAGCTCAAGTTACCAGAATGGCAACATCATCTCCTTGGATGTCTATGACCTCTTCATGATTTACAGAGACATCAATATTAACAGGCCTGGACAACCAGCAAATTTGAAACTTGGGATCAGCTATGAGGCCTGCTTTGTAACCACGACTACTCAAACTGTAGGTGCCTTGGTCACCATGCGTTGCCATAGAAACAGCAACAATAATGGAAATGCCTTATCTGAGCCAAGATCATTTGTCATTTCTAGTCTATCTACAACCAACACATCTTCAGAAAATGAAAACAATGACAGCTTCCTGAACTCTTCAAGATATGACCAGAACAGGGTCATCATTGAAGGCAACCGAGTTTTTACCGTCTCACAGCAATTTGTTAATCCAGATTGTAAGGATGAAGATAGTGGTGGAAACCCCCAACCAGAGGCCCAGGATGAGCCCACAGCTGCTGATCCTGGTCAGTTTGGCAAGGAACACAGCACAGAGGTCACGGACACACAGATCTCTGGAGAGTGTTCTAAAAAGTCACATTGGTTAAATAAAACAAAGCGTCTTGAAGGTTGTCCAACAGCAGTTGGGCCTTGCAACATGAGACACAATCACAGAGAGACACTTTCAAGAGAAGATAACAGAAGGTTTAAACAGAAAACAAAGATTTGGCAGTTATCTCAGCCTAAAGCAAAGTGTAGAACTTCTCAAGATGCAGCAAACTGTGAGAAATCTGACCACCTAACTACTCACACATCAGGCACATGCAGGGACAGCAGCATTGACACCAGTAACATAGACAACGGCAGCATTGATACCAGTAACATAGACAATGACAGCATTGATACCAGTAACATAGACAATGGCAGCATTGAAACTAGTAACATAGACAACAGTAGCAGAGATAACACAGTGAAGCGAAGCTCTCTTTGTCTCTATCAAACTCGAAAACGTGAACGGGCAGAAATGGAAAGTCTCAAATATGAGAGGAAAGCAAAGAAAGTTCTCAGTCAAACAGCATGTCTTAGGAAACAAGGAAATGATGACACAGCAAACAAAGCAGAAGAAGCTGTTCAAAAAGATGATACATCTGAAATGAAAGCTGATTTGTTAGATAAACTTACTGGCCACCTGATACAAAATACAGCAAACAGACTTTTTAACAAGCTCATATTTGCAAGAAGTAACCAGAAAAATGAGAAGCTGATTTCAGCATCAGCTCAACTTCCTCAAGATGTCAGGGTTGTATCTCCAAAAAAAAATGACTTCCCTGTAAGGATCCGTGCCGTCAGTAAACACAAAAACACAAATTGGGATTATGTGTCAAACTTAACCCATCGTTTGACTGTGGAGAGTCCTGACAAGAACCTTTTGGTACATTCCTTGCTTCTACGATCCAACCCTGAGCAGCCAGAAATAAATAGACACTTTGAGGTGACAAGCCAGAAGAAGAGGTTGTACCTGGCAGACAACAACGATGTCGTCCACACAGATGCTGGCAGGCGACTTATTTGTGAGACAGAATGCTTCTCATCTGTAGATCCTTCAACTCAACATTTGGTGCTTGAAAATGGGACATCAATAACCACACACGCGACTGTGAAAATGGTAACAGGGAATGCCCACAAGAGAAGAAAGCAGCAGGTACCTGAAAATATGCAGCAAGTTGATGATCGTACAAGAGCTGTGTCAGATACGGAGGCTGTGAGACTGCCACAAAACCTTGACTACTTCAGTCAGGTTGGCAACTTCGTCATTATTGGCAAGCCCAAAAGTATGGGCTTTGTCGAGAGGCTTATCCACAAGCAGGAACTACAATCAATCATACTGGATAAGAAAAGCCTAGTTAGAAACAGGAACTACAATCAATCACACTGGATAAAAAAAGCCTAGTTAGAAACAGGAACTACAATCAATCATACTGGATAAGAAAAGCCTAGTTAGAAACAGGAACTACAATCAATCATACTGGATAAGAAAAGCCTAGTTAGAAACAGGAACTACAATCAATCATACTGGATAAGAAAAGCCTAGTTAGAAACAGGAACTACAATCAATCACACTGGATAAGAAAAGCCTAGTTAGAAACAGGAACTACAATCAATCACACTGGATAAGAAAAACCTAGTTAGAAACAGGAACTACAATCAATCACACTGGATAAGAAAAGCCTAGTTAGAAACAGGAACTACAATCAATCATATTGGATAAGAAAAGCCTAGTTAGAAACAGGGACTACAATCAATCACACTGGACAATAAAAAAAGAACTACAATCACATTTGGTAAGAGAAGAATATCTAGAAACATAAACTACAATCAATCATATTGGACAAAATAAACCAGAAACTACAATCAATCATACTGGACAAAATCAACCAGAAACTACAATCAATCATATTGGACAAAATCAACCAGAAACTACAATCAATCATATTGGACAAAATAAACCAGAAACTACAATCAATCATATTGGACAAAATAAACCAGAAACTACAATCAATCATATTGGACAAAATAAACCAGAAACTACAATCAATCATATTGGACAAAATAAACCAGAAACTACAATCAATCATATTGGACAAAATAAACCAGAAACTACAATCAATCATATTGGACCAAAAAAAACAGAAACTACAATCAATCATATTGGACAAAAAAACATAAACTACAATCAATCATATTGGACAAAAAAACAGAAACTACAATCAATCATATTGGACAAAAAAACAGAAACTACAATCAATCATATTGGACAAAAAAACAGAAACTACAATCAATCATATTGGACAAAAAAACAGAAACTACAATCAATCATATTGGACAAAAAAACAGAAACTACAATCAATCATATTGGACAAAAAAACAGAAACTACAATCAATCATATTGGACAAAAAAAACAGAAACTACAATCAATCATATTGGACAAAATAAACAGAAACTACAATCACATTTGGTTAGAGAAGAATATCTAGAAACATAAACTACAATCAATCATATTGGACAAAAGAAACAGAAACTACAATCAATCATATTGGACAAAAAAACAGAAACTACATTTGGTAACATAAGAGTATGTAGACACAGAATCTAGCAAGAAGTATTTAACAATACTGGGTTTTTATTGCTGTATGTAATGTAAAGCTCTCTACTGCTGGACATGGTCAATGTAAAGCACTCTACTGCTGGACATGGTCAATGTAAAGCTCTCTACTGCTGGACATGCTGAATGTAAAGCTCTCTACTGCTGGACATGCTCAATGTAAAGCTCTCTACTGCTGGACATGGTCAATGTAAAGCACTCTACTGTTGGACATGGTCAATGTAAAGCTCTCCACTGCTGGACATGCTCAATGTAAAGCTCTCTACTGCTGGACATGGACAGCAGCAACAATAACAGAACATCAGCAGCAATAACAGAACAGCAGCAACAATAACAGAACAGCAGCAACAATAACAGAACAGCAGCAACAATAACAGAACAGCAACAACAATAACAGAACAGAACAGCAGCAACAATAACAGAACAGCAGCAACAATAACAGAACAGCAACAACATTAACAGAACAGCAACAACAATAACAGAACAGAACATCAGCAACAATAACAGCACAGCAGCAACAATAACAGAACAGCAGCAACAATAACAGAACAGAACATCAGCAACAATAACAGCACAGCAGCAACAATAACAGAACACAACATCAGCAACAATAACAGCACAGCAGCAACAATAACAGAACAGCAGCAACAATAACAGCACAGCAGTAACAATAACAGAACAGCAGCAACAATAACAGAACAGCAGCAACAATAACAGAACAGCAGCAACAATAACCAAACAGCAGCAACAATAACAGAACATCAGCAACAATAACAGCACAGCAGCAACAATAACAGAACAGCAGCAACAATAACAGCACAGCAACAACAATAACAGAACAGCAGCAACAATAACCGCACCAGGTACAACTTTGTGAACTACAGCATTTTTGCCACATTATATTCTCACAGATACAATGATTTGCACACAGATTTGTTGTCTGAATAAATATAATGACGCGTCACTGACTCCAGTGCTGATAAATATAATGAGGCATCACTGACTCCAATGCTGATAAATATAATGAGGCATCACTGACTCTGCTGATAAATATAATGAGGCATCACTGACTCCGGTGCTGATAAATATAATGAGGCATCACTGACTCCTGTGCTGATAAATATAAAATATAATGAGGCATCACTGACTCCGGTGCTGATAAATATAATGAGGCATCACTGACTCCTGTGCTGATAAATGTAGATATATACCACAACACAAATATAATTAAATAAAGAAACATCACTGATGACTCCAGTTTTGATAAATGTAAAGTATCACTGACTCCTAGCTTGAGATGTCGCTGACTCCTGATTACAACAAGTATTAAGATGCATCCTATCGTCCACCATCGTGAACATTAACAAAATAACTTTGTACAAATCAAAGATAAAAGTATTGTTATCATATACCCATATGTTGTTATTGTGTGCCTTGTTTTCCTGTGAGGTGACCTTCTCGTCAAATGTTTCTGTGATTGTTTTATATCAAGAATTGTTAATTTTCATTTGATATTTGTGTGTGGTTGCTTTAATCACATGGTTACTGCTGTAGCTGTAGCATTGAGGTAAGGATCTTGCCCCACAAACGGAAGTATTTGGTTCAAATCACACTTAAGGCAACCAGGTTTTTTTCCTCAATGACCACAGTGAACACACAGTCCTATCAGAGACCGATGATTTCAAGAAAAGCAAGTGTTCAAATTAAGCACGAAAGAGAACCCTCAGCAATGAAAATCCATAAGGATAGGATATATGCCGCTGCCTGGATCAAGTAAACTATTCTACCACTTTTCACGATAATTAACTAGTCTCTCAACTACCCTGAGCTACGATAGCTCAGTGGTTAGTGAACTGGACTACAAAGGACAAGAGGTCTGGTTCGCTCCTGATTAACGGCTTCCAGGTTCACCCAGCCTTTAATGGGTACCGGATTTTTTCTGGGAAAGTAAAGCGGCACGGGCGTAATACCGACCACATTACCCCAAAAATCATGTGCTGAAGGTCTGTAAAATATAGGGTCACTAACACCATATTCTCTATACGTCACTTGGCGTGACGGGGCACTAACATCATATTCCCTATACGTCACTTGGCACTAACACCATATTCCCTGTACGTCACTTGGCGTGATGGGGCACTAACACCATATTCCCTATACGTCACTTGGCACTAACATCATATTCCCTATACGTCACTTGGCGTGATGGGGCACTAACACCATATTCCCTATACGTCACTTGGCGTGACGGAGCACTAACACCATATTCCCTATACGTCACTTGGCGTGACGGAGCACTAACACCATATTCCCTATACGTCACTTGTCGTGATGGAGCACTAACACCATATTCCCTATACGTCACTTGGCGTGACGGAGCACTAACACCATATTCCCTATACGTCACTTGGCGTGACGGAGCACTAACACCATATTCCCTATACGTCACTTGGCGTGACGGAGCACTAACACCATATTCCCTATACGTCACTTGGCGTGACGGAGCACTAACACCATATTCCCTGTACGCCATTTGGCGTGACGGGGCACTAACACCATATTCCCTATACGTCACTTGGCGTGACGGAGCACTAACACCATATTCCCTATACGTCACTTGGCGTGACGGAGCACTAACACCATATTCCCTATACGCCACTTGGCGTGATGGAGCACTAACACCATATTCCCTATATGTCACTTGGCGTGATGGGGCACTAACACCATATTCCCTATACGCCACTTGACGTGATGGGGCACTAACACCATATTCCCTATATGTCACTTGGCGTGACGAGTCACTAACACCATATTCCCTATACGTCACTTGGCGTGACGGAGCACTAACACCATAATCCCTATACGTCACTTGGCGTGATGGAGCACTAACACCATATTCCCTATATGTTACTTGGCGTGACGGGTCACTAACACAATATTCCCTAAACGTCACTTGGCGTGATGGGTCACTAACACCATAATCCCTATATGTCACTTGGCGTGATGGAGCACTAACACCATATTCCCTCTACGTCACTTGACGTGATGGGGCACTAACACCATATTCCCTATACGCCACTTGACGTGACGGGTCACTAACTCCATATTCCCTATACGCCACTTGACGTGATGGGTCACTAACTCCATATTCCCTATACGCCACTTGGCGTGACGGGTCACTAGCTCCATATTCCCTATACGCCACTTGACGTGACGGGTCACTAACTCCATATTCCCTATACGCCACTTGACGTGACGGGTCACTAACACCATATTCCCTATACGCCACTTGACCTGTTGGGGCACTAACACCATATTCCCTCTACGTCACTTGACCTGTTGGGGCACTAACACCATATTCCCTATACGCCACTTGACGTGATGGGGCACTAACACCATATTCCCTATACGCCACTTGACCTGTTGGGGCACTAACACCATATTCCCTATACGCCACTTGACGTGATGGGGCACTAACACCATATTCCCTATACGCCACTTGACCTGTTGGGGCACTAACACCATATTCCCTATACGCCACTTGACGAACTTTGATTACTTTACTCAACAACCCTGTAACCATGAGCTGTTGTGTCAGAGAAAAGACATAAATGTTAACGAACTATGCTGAGTATAGAGGCGAGATGACTAAGTAACAACCTCCATTCATCCATTGAATGGGCATGCTAATGTTGTCACTACGAGATTTTCAGTAAAGCCACGATATCTGCATCTTTCGGTCCTACATATCTGTCTTCGGCATGGGTAGAAATGGTTCACAATATGTGACCTGGTAGCCACCATTACTGGTACACTGTTTTAGACTTTTTGCTGCCAAGATTTCTTTAACGTGTGCAAGTGCACTCGGGACTTTTCCCGTTATCTGACATTAGATGCTACTAGCCAGGGACTGAGGTGGGGGGGGGGGGGGGCGGGCACCAAGCAACCACGGATTGGATCGAAAGTGAAACATGCCCACCACCACCGCCGCCAGCGGAATTCACACATACAGGACGTTTCTGTGCAGATTGTGACCTCTTACCTTTACACACACACACACACACACACACAGGACGTTTCTGTGCAGATTGTGACCTCTTACCTTTACACACACACACACACACACACACAGGACGTTTCTGTGAAGATTGTGATCTCTTACCTTTACACACACCTCCCCCCCCCCCCTTCCCATAAATGAAAATTTAAAAAAGGAAAAAAATGGTATGGTAACAGCTTTGATCTCTGCCCTATGTGCCATGTTGGCACGCAAGGTTTCTGTTTTTGAGATTGTGGTTCTGCCCTATGTGCCATGTTGGCACGCAAGGTTTCTGTTTTTGAGATTGTGGTTCTGCCCTATGTGCCATGTTGGCACGCAAGGTTTCTGTTTTTGAGATTGTGGTTCTGCCCTATGTGCCATGTTGGCACGCAAGGTTTCTGTTTTTGAGATTGTGGTTCTGCCCTATGTGCCATGTTGGCACGCAAGGTTTCTGTTTTTGAGATTGTGGTTCTGCCCTATGTGCCATGTTGGCACGCAAGGTTTCTGTTTTTGAGACTGTGGTTCTGCCCTATGTGCCACTTTGGCACGCAAGGTTTCTGTTTTTGAGATTGTGGTTCTGCCCTATGTGCCGTCTTCGGCTCGAAAGGACAATAGATAGATAGAACAGCTTGACGTCGGCGAGGAACACAACAAAAGTAGAACAGCATTTCAGCTCAGTGGGCCTTCAGCTGGTACAGTAAATACAACCCCAAAATAGATATGGATAGACACATGTAATTACATGGCAGTAAACATGTTGGGCTGTTTTAGGACATTTACGTTACAGATAGAATGGAACGCTGAATATTATATATATCATTTTATATTCAGGTTCAAACACTGTATAACTGCCTTGACCTTGTGGAGACTAATAATAAATGAATATTATTATGGTGGGGAAACTTCCGAGGCGATAGCTCAGTGAATCATTTCAGGGGATGTAGGCCTATGTTTATGATGTGTCAAGAGTACGGGTTCGATACTGCTTCAGGCTGTCCATTGTTTCTTTCTGTTGATTATTTGTGCTTTGTTTCGCATTGTTGTATACATAGACCTTCCCCTAAAATGATTCGCTTTCTTCAATGCTAATGTTGACATCGACAAGCCTACGTAGGAAATGGATAATGACATAGAATGTTCTATAGAAGAAACATGTACTCGTGTGTTTGACTTTCACGGAAAGGCACGAATGAGCAACTCAACTAAAGTATCATGACAAACTGTTGTAGATTTTAGGTTTGAAAGAAAAACAATGAGCTAAAAGAGTGGGAGTTAACTGGGGAATTACCGGGAGATGTCAGTCACGTTGAGCACTGGTCAGTTTGAAGGACATCTCAAGATCATGTGATTAGGTTATAGTCACGTGACCAAAGTCGATGAGCCAGGTTAAAGGCCTAGACCATTCAGTTTTCTGCCATTATCTCAAACTGGCAAGACATAGCTTTAGATCAAGTACTTCACTGGCGGAACAGAGGATGGCTGTGACACCAGGATGGGATGGGTAGAAAGCTAGAACTGAAGTTGAAAGCTCAGGCAACATGTTAGATATCAAGTTAGACGTGCAATGATTTACAAGTTTCGGTCCACGCTGGACAGTTTATATTTCACTATGGAGTGCCTGACTATGATGTGATTGCAGGGCTTTGTTGACCTACCTATCTTTCATTGGCCTGAAGTATTGTCTATATCTCCAATGTTGTTTCCTGTATACATTTTACTGTCTTTTGTAATTCTAGTAGTGGCCCATATAGTTTTGTCTGTAGTGTTGTATCTATGAGCCAATGGATTGTTCTCAGTCTACAATATTATGTACAGTCTTGAAGTATGTGTTCAGCAGTCTGGGGTGCCAGTCCACATGTACAAGTAGTTGAGGTGCCGATCTTGAATTTTGTATACATGTGACTATGGAGTCGATTGTGTCCTGTTCTGAGGCGTATAATGATAACTTGTTCATATCTATTCATATTATGAAATGCATCCTGATTTGGGACTTGTGGTCCTCTGATTGATTTGATTATCTGTTTCTTATGATGGTATGTAACTGGTGTATCTAGTTGTGTGCCTGTTGAACCTTCCTTTGCCAACTGATCTGCTTTATCATTTCCTGGTATTCCACAGTGAGACGGGATCCACTGCAGGGCAACCCTGTGGTGTTTGCAGAGTTCAGTCAATAAGATCTGCAGATGTGGCGATTTTCTGAATTGCAGTGCCTGGAGTACTGATCTTGCATCTGTCAAAAACACTACAGGCTGTGGACTAAGATTACTGTTCAGCAGTTTTTCTATTGCCAACTTTATTGCTTGGATTTCTGCATTGTAATTGTGACAATATTTCCGTTTCTTTTTTATTCATATCCCAGTACACAGACCCGAGAAGAGCAATGTGGTCCACATCCACCTCCCTGGAAGAGAAACTACATGGGACAATCGAATCCCTTAGACAGCTGACTTCATGAGAGAGTCTGGAATCCTACTCTGATTGAGTCTTGATCGTAGAAAGAGAGAGAGAGAGAGAGAGAGAGAGAGAGAGAGAGAGAGAGAGATATATCCCTAGTGTTATTTGGGTACTCTTTGTATGCTGCCCCATTTTTTACTGCATTCTGTGCTGATCCATCTGTGTACACACGGATCCATAGGTCTTGTGGGTATTCTTCATCCAGGAAACTGAGAGTTATTGTTTTTCGCTGTAGACTATTCTGTTCCTCTTTGTCAACTATTCCTTTCACTTCTGTCCGTATTTGTATTGATAATCCTGATTCCTCTGTCCAGGGAGTCTGTTCTGGTATGGGCAGTAGGGGGTTAACAACTCTTGGTATGTCTGGTGTTTGTCTACTAATACGCTTGGCTTGGTGGATAAAACTGCTTCTCTTAAGTCGTCCCAATGCAAGATTTTGGAATCGGTCCTTCATTGGATGTCTCGGCATACAAGCAAATCGTTCATACGACCACACCGGTAGTACGAATGGGAGCTGATGAGGTGACCAGGGACAAGTTGATGACATACCTTGGAGTTAAGTTTGAACGCAGCCTGTGTTTTCGGGACCACGTCGACCATGTGATAACAAAATCCCGCAAAGGATTAGCCGCCTTGAAGGTCATGGCAGCTGCCAACATCGAGCAGAGGCTACTTACTCTTCTGTTCCAGGGATTAGTCCTCGCACCAATCGAGTATGCCCTGGCCATTCTTACTGTCAGTACGACTCAAATTGATAGGCTGGAGAAAATACAAAATGAAGCCATGCGCATTATCTTGGGATGTACAAGGGACACTCCCTGTGTGGCAATGAGGTATCTTCTTGACTTTCCAACCATGGATGACAGAATCAAGATCTGGAGAGCACGAGCATACCTGAAGATTAGTACAGATACAGAGCATCCATTGCACCACGTGCTCAACACAGAGAAAGGTACCAGGCTAAAAAGAGGCAAATCATGGGTGGGCCGAGCAGAAGATGTCATCAGACAGGTCTGTGAACTTACCAATATCAGCGTTGGTGAGGAGTGGATACCGGTGCCTACGTCATTCAAGGGGACTTTCTCATGTATTGTCACACTCGACAGGAAAAGTAGGGAACAGAACCCGGTTGTGGTTAATGCGGAGATCAACGGTCTCATCTGCGATAACAGTGATGAGAAAGATGCAGTCATCTATACAGACGGATCTGTAAGACGACACGTAAGAAGTGCATGGGCATTTACAGCACGCTCGGCAGGCAGAATAGTCAAGGAAGACAGTGGTGCATACGTCGTGACCACGAGTAGCATGACAATGGAGGTGATGACAGTGACCAAGGCATTCAAATGGTTAGAGTCATAAGACTACATCCACGCATGTATACTGAGTGATTCGATGAGCATGATAAAAAAAAGTGGAGGCGGGCTCTGTACGCATGCAATGGGTAGAGTCGTTGCAGAAATCCAAAATACGTAAGGTCACCTTTGTCTATGTCCCTGGACATGCGGGAGTACGGGGAAATGAAAGGGCGGGCAGGTTGGCTAGCTGCGCTGTCGTTGAGGACGGGCAACCAATGCCCTCCGAGATGTGGGAAGAGCACATGACTTCGACAAACACAGATCCACGTCACTTCTTCGGATGATGGAAATGGGAGTTAAGTTGGGCACAGCCAGAAATGAGAAACTTGGTGGCCGTGTAAGAAGGCTTATCAACCAACATAGAACTGGAGTCGTCAGTCGCTGGACACTGAGGGAATTGCTGAGGAGGGGATCTGAGCACCTATGGACATGTTCGGAGTGCAATGATGATGACCCACAAATAACTCAATAACAAGCACATTTTTCTGCCTGTATCAGCACCTTTGTGTCCCTCCGTTCTCTCAGTGCTGGTATTCTCCACAATTTTTCCATCTCCAATATTGGTGTTGATTTCATTGCTCCTGTGATGACCCTAAGTGCCTGGTTTTGTACTTTATCCAGTTCTTGCAGTGTGGTGTTTGATGTTGAGCACCATGCGGATGATCCATATTCTAAATGTGGGCGTATACTCAGCTGGTAAACTTTACTGAGTATTTTCCCACTCGCACCCCACGTAGTTCCACACAACTTTCTTAGAATAGCCAATTTTCTCCTTGCTTTTGGGTTGCCTTATTTATCTGCTGTTTCCAAGATAGTTTGTTATCAAATGTAACTCCTAGATACGTAGCTTGTATGTCTTCTTTCACAAGCTCATTGTTTATGTAGATGGCTCCTGCTTTTTGTTTTGGGGAGAGAGTGAAAAGTGTAGTACTGCATTTGTCTGTATTGATGCTGATACACCATCTATTGGTCCATGATTGTCTGTATTGATGCTGATACACCATCTATTGGTCCATGATTGTCTGTATTGATGCTGATACACCATCTATTGGTCCATGATTGTCTGTATTGATGCTGATACACCATCTATTGGTCCATGATTGTCTGTATTGATGCTGATACACCATCCATTGGTCCATGATTGTCTGTATTGATGCTGATACACCATCCATGTGTTGATGAGCTCCGTGCAGCCCTACAATATTACACATCATTAAACATGTTGGAGTAGTGGAGCAGGTCTCTATCACATGGAGCTGTCAATTGCTGTTGCTATCCTTGAATGTATATTGCTGTCTACGGCTGTTTTTCCAGTAGAAGTCCAGGAGAGCTGTTCTGCCTGCATAGATCCAGCCTTACATGACAGCAGACAGATGACTGTGGAGATAGGAATCAAACAAAAGAGACAAAAACATGGCAATACTTCTGGTCATGAAAACAATTTATTGGATGACACTGTCAGATGAATGTACTTCATGTCCGAACAAACAAAACAATCGGACTCAAGTCAGCCCAGCAAAAAAACGTACACATATTTACATGGTATGTTGTACACGTGTACAAATATACACACTATTCTAGTACACACACATACAATATGGAACAGAAAACTGTCACTTCCAGCATGTACACAATAAATACACACCGACCTGCCTCAGACATACAAAGTATGGTAACATTAGCTACTGGTAACAAATGTACACATGTACAATGTATAGTAACATTAGCTACTGGTAACAAATGTACACATGTACAATGTATAGTAACATTAGCTACTGGTAACAAATGTACACATGTACAAAGTATAGTAACATTAGCTACTGGTAACAAATGTACACATGTACAATGAATTAATAAATACAATGATGACAGTGTTGTTCTCTACTGCAGTGACAGCTAAAGTGTTGCTTCAACAAGTCTATGGTGCTCTTTCATGAGACTACTTCAAAAAGTCCAAGGTGCTATTTCATGAGACTACTTCAACAAGTCCATGGTGCTCTTTCATGAGACTACTTCAACAAGTCCACAGTGCTCTTTCATGAGACTACTTCAACAAGTCCATGATGCTCTTCCATGAGACTACTTCAACAAGTCCACAGTGCTCTTTCATGAGACTACTTCAACAAGTCCATGATGCTCTTCCATGAGACTACTTCAACAAGTCCATGGTGCTCTTCCATGAGACTACTTCAACAAGTCCACAGTGCTCTTTCATGAGACTACTTCAACAAGTCCATGATGCTCTTCCATGAGACTACTTCAACAAGTCCATGGTGCTCTTTCATGAAACAAGTCCATGGTGCTCTTCCATGAGACTACTTCAACAAGTCCATGGTGCTCTTCCATGAGACTACTTCAACAAGTCCATGGTGCTCTTCCATGAGACTACTTCAACAAGTCCATGGTGCTCTTCCATGAGACTACTTCAACAAGTCCATGGTGCTCTTCCATGAGACTACTTCAACAAGTCTATGGTGCTCTTTCATGAGACTACTTCAAAAAGTCCAAGGTGCTATTTCATGAGACTACTTCAACAAGTCCATGGTGCTCTTTCATGAGACTCCTTCAACAAGTCCACAGTGCTCTTTCATGAGACTACTTCAACAAGTCCATGATGCTCTTTCATGAGACAACAAGTCCATGGTGCTCTTCCATGAGACTACTTCAACAAGTCCATGGTGCTCTTTCATGAGACAACAAGTCCATGGTGCTCTTTCATGAGACAACAAGTCTATGGTGCTCTTCCATGAGACTACTTCAACAAGTCCATGGTGCTCTTTCATGAGACAACAAGTCCATGGTGCTCTTCCATGAGACTACTTCAACAAGTCCATGGTGCTCTTTCATGAGACAAGTCCATGGTGCTCTTCCATGAGACTACTTCAACAAGTCCATGGTGCTCTTTCATGAGACTACTTCAACAAGTCCATGGTGCTCTTTCATGAGACTACTTCAACAAGTCCATGGTGCTCTTTCATGAGACTACTTCAACAAGTCCATGGTGCTCTTTCATGAGACTACTTCAACAAGTCCATGGTGCTCTTTCATGAGACTACTTCAACAAGTCCATGATGCTCTTCCATGAGACTACTTCAACAAGTCCATGGTGCTCTTTCATGAAACAAGTCCATGGTGCTCTTCCATGAGACTACTTCAACAAGTCCATGGTGCTCTTCCATGAGACTACTTCAACAAGTCCATGGTGCTCTTCCATGAGACTACTTCAACAAGTCTATGGTGCTCTTTCATGAGACTACTTCAAAAAGTCCAAGGTGCTATTTCATGAGACTACTTCAACAAGTCCATGGTGCTCTTTCATGAGACTCCTTCAACAAGTCCACAGTGCTCTTTCATGAGACTACTTCAACAAGTCCATGATGCTCTTTCATGAGACAACAAGTCCATGGTGCTCTTCCATGAGACTACTTCAACAAGTCCATGGTGCTCTTTCATGAGACAACAAGTCCATGGTGCTCTTTCATGAGACAACAAGTCTATGGTGCTCTTCCATGAGACTACTTCAACAAGTCCATGGTGCTCTTTCATGAGACAACAAGTCCATGGTGCTCTTCCATGAGACTACTTCAACAAGTCCATGGTGCTCTTTCATGAGACAAGTCCATGGTGCTCTTCCATGAGACTACTTCAACAAGTCCATGGTGCTCTTTCATGAGACTACTTCAACAAGTCCATGGTGCTCTTTCATGAGACTACTTCAACAAGTCCATGGTGCTCTTTCATGAGACTACTTCAACAAGTCCATGGTGCTCTTTCATGAGACTACTTCAACAAGTCCATGGTGCTCTTTCATGAGACTACTTCAACAAGTCCATGGTGCTCTTTCATGAGACTACTTCAACAAGCAGGTGACAGAAAATTGATGACTTCAATGTGAGCTGGGACAATGGGACAAAGAGAATTGATGACTTCAATGTGAGCTGGGACAAAGAGAATTGATGACTTCAATGTGAGCTGGGAAAAAGAGAATTGATGACTTCAATGTGAGCTGGGAAAAAGAGAATTGATTACTTCAATGTGAGCTGGGACAAAGAGAATTGATGACTTCAATGTGAGCTGGGACAAAGAGAATTGATGACTTCAATGTGAGCTGGGACAAAGAGAATTGTTGACTTCAATGTGAGCTGGGACAAAGAGAATTGATGACTTCAATGTGAGCTGGGACAAAGAGAATTGTTGACTTCAATGTGAGCTGGGACAAAGGGAATTGTTGACTTCAATGTGAGCTGGGACAAAGAGAATTGATGACTTCAATGTGAGCTGGGACAAAGAGAATTGTTGACTTCAATGTGAGCTGGGACAAAGAGAATTGATGACTTTAATGTGAGCTGGGACAAAGGGAATTGTTGACTTCAATGTGAGTTGGGACAAAGAGAATTGTTGACTTCAATGTGAGCTGGGACAAAGAGAATTGTTGACTTCAATGTGAGCTGGGACAAAGAGAATTGATTACTTCAATGTGAGTTGGGACAAATAGAATTGATGACTTCAATGTGAGCTGGGACAAAGAGAATTGTTGACTTCAATGTGAGCTGGGACAAAGAGAATTGATGACTTCAATGTGAGTTGGGACAAAGAGAATTGTTGACTTCAATGTGAGCTGGGACAAAGAGAATTGATGACTTAAATATGAGCTGGGACAAAGAGAATTGATGACTTCAATGTGAGTTTCCTCATGACTGTGAGACTTGATTCTCTCATTGACACACACATTGATCGTCCAAGTGTTAGCTTCAGCAAGTAGCAGGAATGGCAACAACCTGAACGTTGTTCGTCACAGCAGTAGGGGCATCCTCATGTAGGGGGCAACTCAGCTCTGGCACAAGATGAAATGAAGCGCGGACAAGCTGAACCAAAGGAATAGAAAACCAACAAAATGGAAATCTTGATGCCAAACACAAATATTTTATCATGTCTCCCTTTGTCTGTTATGTTTGGATTGGTACAACCACCACATATCTCATACACATGTCACAAGTCACATATCACATAGAAGTGTAACAAGTCACATATCGCATAGACATGTCACAAGACACATATCTCATACACATGTCACATATCGCATAGAAGTGTCACAAGTCACATATCACATAGAAGTGTCACAAGTCATATATATCGCATAGACATGTCATAAGACATATATCTCATATACATGTCACAAATCGCATAGAAGTGTCACAAGTCACATATCGCATAAACATGTCACAAGACACACATCTCATAAACATGTCACAAATCTTATAGACATGTCACAAGTCACATATTTCATACATATGTCACAAGTCACATATCTCATATATGTGTCACAAGACAATTATACACACGTCACAAATCTCATAGATGTGTCCCAAGTCACAAAAGTCAAAGATGTGTCCCAAGTCACAAATCTCATAGATGTGTCCCAAGTCACAAATCTCATAGATGTGTCCCAAGTCACAAAAGTCAAAGATGTGTCCCAAGTCACAAATCTCATAGATGTGTTCCAAGTCACAAATCTCATAGATGTGTCCCAAGTCACAAAAGTCGAAGATGTGTCCCAAGTCACAAATCTCATAGATGTGTCCCAAGTCACAAATCTCATAGATGTGTTCCAAGTCACAAAAGTCAAAGATGTGTCCCAAGTCACAAAAGTCAAAGATGTGTCCCAAGTCACAAATCTCATAGATGTGTCACAAATCTCATAGATGTGTCACAAGTCACATATGTCATTGATGTGTCCCAAGTCAAATATCTCATAGATGTGTCCCAAGTCACAAAAGTCGAAGATGCGTCACAAGTCACAAAAGTCATTGATGTGCCCCAAGTCACAAATCTCATAGATGTGTCCCAAGTCACAAATCTCATAGATGTGTCCCAAGTCACAAAAGTCAAAGATGTGCCCCAAGTCACAAATCTCATAGATGTGTCACAAGTCACAAAAGTCATTGATGTGTCCCAAGTCAAATATCTCATAGATGTGTCACAAGTCACAAAAGTCATTGATGTGCCCCAAGTCACAAATCTCATAGATGTGTCCCAAGTCACAAAAGTCAAAGATGTGCCCCAAGTCACAAATCTCATAGATGTGTCACAAGTCACAAAAGTCATTGATGTGTCCCAAGTCATATATCTCATAGATGTGCCCAAAGTCACAAAAGTCAAAGATGTGTCCCAAGTCACAAATCTCATAGATGTGTCCCAAGTCCCAAAAGTCAAAGATGTGTCCAAGTCACAAAAGTCAAAGATGTGTCCCAAGTCACAAATCGCATAGATGTGTCCCAAGTCACAAATCTGATAGATGTGTCCCAAGTCACAAAAGCCAAAGATGTGTCCCAAGTCACAAAAGTCAAAGATGAGTCACAAAAGTCAAAGATGTGTCCCAAGTCACAAATCTCATAGATGTGTCACAAGTCACATATGTCATAGATGTGTCCCAAATCATATATTTCACAGACATGTCCAAAATCACAAATTTCAGACATATTCCAAGTCACATATCTCATAGATATGTCCCAAGTCACATATTTCAGAAATGTCCCAAATCACATATTTCAGACATGCACCAAATCATAAATTTATAAACATGTCCCAAGTCATATATTTCACAAACATGTCCCAAGTCACCTATCTTAGATATGTTCCATGTCACATATCTTATAGATGTGTCCCATATCTCATAGATGTGTCCCAAGTCACCTATCTCACAGATGTGTCCCAAGACACCTATCTCATAGATGTGTCCAATGTCACCTATCTCAGACATGTCCCATATTTCAAACACATTCCAAGTCACATATCTCATAGATGTGTCTCAAGTCACACATCTCAGACATGTGTCCCAAGTCACATATGTGTCCCAAGTCACATATCTCATAGACATGTCTTATAGATGTGTCTCAAGTCACACATCTCAGACATGTGTCCCAAGTCACATATGTGTCCCAAGTCACATATCTCAGACATGTGTCCCAAGTCACATATCTCATAGACATGACATAGAGAGTGTTCATCTTGTTATCAGATATCCAAAAGTAGCTCAGTAGAGACATTAGTAACTGTAGCTTATAGGATCACTGGTAGCGTAGTACAGACATTAGTAACTGTAGCTTATAGGATCACTGGTAGCGTAGTACAGACATTAGTAACTGTAGCTTATAGGATCACTGGTAGCGTAGTACAGACATTAGTAACTGTAGCTTATAGGATCACTGGTAGCGTAGTACAGACATTAGTAACTGTAGCTTATAGGATCACTGGTAGCGTAGTACAGACATTAGTAACTGTAGCTTATAGGATCACTGGTAGCGTAGTACAGACATTAGTAACTGTAGCTTATAGGATCACTGGTAGCGTAGTACAGACATTAGTAACTGTAGCTTATAGGATCACTGGTAGCGTAGTAGAGACATTAGTAACTGTAGCTTATAGGATCACTGGCAGCTCAGTACAGACATTAGTAACTGTAGCTTATAGGATCACTGGCAGCTCAGTACAGACATTAGTAACTGTAGCTTATAGGATCACTGGCAGCACAGTACAGACATTAGTAACTGTAGCTTATAGGATCACTGGCAGCTCAGTACAGACATTAGTAACTGTAGCTTATAGGATCACTGGCAGCTCAGTACAGACATTAGTAACTGTAGCTTATAGGATCACTGGCAGCACAGTACAGACATTAGTAACTGTAGCTTATAGGATCACTGGCAGCTCAGTACAGACATTAGTAACTGTAGCTTATAGGATCACTGGCAGCACAGTACAGACATTAGTAACTGTAGCTTATAGGATCACTGGCAGCTCAGTACAGACATTAGTAACTGTAGCTTATAGGATCACTGGCAGCTCAGTACAGACATTAGTAACTGTAGCTTATAGGATCACTGGCAGCACAGTACAGACATTAGTAACTGTAGCTTATAGGATCACTGGCAGCACAGTACAGACATTAGTAACTGTAGCTTATAGGATCACTGGCAGCTCAGTACAGACATTAGTAACTGTAGCTTATAGGATCACTGGCAGCTCAGTACAGACATTAGTAACTGTAGCTTATAGGATCACTGGCAGCTCAGTACAGACATTAGTAACTGTAGCTTATAAGATCAATGGCAGCTCAGTACAGACATTAGTAACTGTAGCTTATAGGATCACTGGTAGCTCAGTACAGACATTAGTAACTGTAGCTTATAGGATCACTGGCAGCACAGTACAGACATTAGTAACTGTAGCTTATAGGATCACTGGCAGCACAGTACAGACATTAGTAACTGTAGCTTATAGGATCACTGGCAGCTCAGTACAGACATTAGTAACTGTAGCTTATAAGATCAATGGCAGCTCAGTACAGACATTAGTAACTGTAGCTTATAGGATCACTGGTAGCTCAGTACAGACATTAGTAACTGTAGCTTATAGGATCACTGGCAGCACAGTACAGACATTAGTAACTGTAGCTTATAGGATCACTGGCAGCACAGTACAGACATTAGTAACTGTAGCTTATAGGATCACTGGCAGCTCAGTACAGACATTAGTAACTGTAGCTTATAGGATCACTGGCAGCTCAGTACAGACATTAGTAACTGTAGCTTATAGGATCACTGGCAGCACAGTACAGACATTAGTAACTGTAGCTTATAGGATCACTGGCAGCTCAGTACAGACATTAGTAACTGTAGCTTATAGGATCACTGGCAGCTCAGTACAGACATTAGTAACTGTAGCTTATAGGATCACTGGCAGCACAGTACAGACATTAGTAACTGTAGCTTATAGGATCACTGGCAGCTCAGTACAGACATTAGTAACTGTAGCTTATAGGATCACTGGCAGCACAGTACAGACATTAGTAACTGTAGCTTATAGGATCACTGGCAGCTCAGTACAGACATTAGTAACTGTAGCTTATAGGATCACTGGCAGCTCAGTACAGACATTAGTAACTGTAGCTTATAGGATCACTGGCAGCACAGTACAGACATTAGTAACTGTAGCTTATAGGATCACTGGCAGCACAGTACAGACATTAGTAACTGTAGCTTATAGGATCACTGGCAGCTCAGTACAGACATTAGTAACTGTAGCTTATAGGATCACTGGCAGCTCAGTACAGACATTAGTAACTGTAGCTTATAGGATCACTGGCAGCTCAGTACAGACATTAGTAACTGTAGCTTATAAGATCAATGGCAGCTCAGTACAGACATTAGTAACTGTAGCTTATAGGATCACTGGTAGCTCAGTACAGACATTAGTAACTGTAGCTTATAGGATCACTGGCAGCACAGTACAGACATTAGTAACTGTAGCTTATAGGATCACTGGCAGCACAGTACAGACATTAGTAACTGTAGCTTATAGGATCACTGGCAGCTCAGTACAGACATTAGTAACTGTAGCTTATAAGATCAATGGCAGCTCAGTACAGACATTAGTAACTGTAGCTTATAGGATCACTGGTAGCTCAGTACAGACATTAGTAACTGTAGCTTATAGGATCACTGGCAGCACAGTACAGACATTAGTAACTGTAGCTTATAGGATCACTGGCAGCACAGTACAGACATTAGTAACTGTAGCTTATAGGATCACTGGCAGCTCAGTACAGACATTAGTAACTGTAGCTTATAGGATCACTGGCAGCTCAGTACAGACATTAGTAACTGTAGCTTATAGGATCACTGGCAGCTCAGTACAGACATTAGTAACTGTAGCTTATAGGATCACTGGCAGCTCAGTACAGACATTAGTAACTGTAGCTTATAGGATCACTGGTAGCGTAGTACAGACATTAGTAACTGTAGCTTATAGGATCACTGGTAGCGTAGTACAGACATTAGTAACTGTAGCTTATAGGATCACTGGTAGCGTAGTACAGACATTAGTAACTGTAGCTTATAGGATCACTGGTAGCGTAGTACAGACATTAGTAACTGTAGCTTATAGGATCACTGGTAGCGTAGTACAGACATTAGTAACTGTAGCTTATAGGATCACTGGTAGCGTAGTACAGACATTAGTAACTGTAGCTTATAGGATCACTGGTAGCGTAGTACAGACATTAGTAACTGTAGCTTATAGGATCACTGGTAGCGTAGTAGAGACATTAGTAACTGTAGCTTATAGGATCACTGGCAGCTCAGTACAGACATTAGTAACTGTAGCTTATAGGATCACTGGCAGCTCAGTACAGACATTAGTAACTGTAGCTTATAGGATCACTGGCAGCACAGTACAGACATTAGTAACTGTAGCTTATAGGATCACTGGCAGCTCAGTACAGACATTAGTAACTGTAGCTTATAGGATCACTGGCAGCTCAGTACAGACATTAGTAACTGTAGCTTATAGGATCACTGGCAGCACAGTACAGACATTAGTAACTGTAGCTTATAGGATCACTGGCAGCTCAGTACAGACATTAGTAACTGTAGCTTATAGGATCACTGGCAGCACAGTACAGACATTAGTAACTGTAGCTTATAGGATCACTGGCAGCTCAGTACAGACATTAGTAACTGTAGCTTATAGGATCACTGGCAGCTCAGTACAGACATTAGTAACTGTAGCTTATAGGATCACTGGCAGCACAGTACAGACATTAGTAACTGTAGCTTATAGGATCACTGGCAGCACAGTACAGACATTAGTAACTGTAGCTTATAGGATCACTGGCAGCTCAGTACAGACATTAGTAACTGTAGCTTATAGGATCACTGGCAGCTCAGTACAGACATTAGTAACTGTAGCTTATAGGATCACTGGCAGCTCAGTACAGACATTAGTAACTGTAGCTTATAAGATCAATGGCAGCTCAGTACAGACATTAGTAACTGTAGCTTATAGGATCACTGGTAGCTCAGTACAGACATTAGTAACTGTAGCTTATAGGATCACTGGCAGCACAGTACAGACATTAGTAACTGTAGCTTATAGGATCACTGGCAGCACAGTACAGACATTAGTAACTGTAGCTTATAGGATCACTGGCAGCTCAGTACAGACATTAGTAACTGTAGCTTATAAGATCAATGGCAGCTCAGTACAGACATTAGTAACTGTAGCTTATAGGATCACTGGTAGCTCAGTACAGACATTAGTAACTGTAGCTTATAGGATCACTGGCAGCACAGTACAGACATTAGTAACTGTAGCTTATAGGATCACTGGCAGCACAGTACAGACATTAGTAACTGTAGCTTATAGGATCACTGGCAGCTCAGTACAGACATTAGTAACTGTAGCTTATAGGATCACTGGCAGCTCAGTACAGACATTAGTAACTGTAGCTTATAGGATCACTGGCAGCACAGTACAGACATTAGTAACTGTAGCTTATAGGATCACTGGCAGCTCAGTACAGACATTAGTAACTGTAGCTTATAGGATCACTGGCAGCTCAGTACAGACATTAGTAACTGTAGCTTATAGGATCACTGGCAGCACAGTACAGACATTAGTAACTGTAGCTTATAGGATCACTGGCAGCTCAGTACAGACATTAGTAACTGTAGCTTATAGGATCACTGGCAGCACAGTACAGACATTAGTAACTGTAGCTTATAGGATCACTGGCAGCTCAGTACAGACATTAGTAACTGTAGCTTATAGGATCACTGGCAGCTCAGTACAGACATTAGTAACTGTAGCTTATAGGATCACTGGCAGCACAGTACAGACATTAGTAACTGTAGCTTATAGGATCACTGGCAGCACAGTACAGACATTAGTAACTGTAGCTTATAGGATCACTGGCAGCTCAGTACAGACATTAGTAACTGTAGCTTATAGGATCACTGGCAGCTCAGTACAGACATTAGTAACTGTAGCTTATAGGATCACTGGCAGCTCAGTACAGACATTAGTAACTGTAGCTTATAAGATCAATGGCAGCTCAGTACAGACATTAGTAACTGTAGCTTATAGGATCACTGGTAGCACAGTACAGACATTAGTAACTGTAGCTTATAGGATCACTGGCAGCACAGTACAGACATTAGTAACTGTAGCTTATAGGATCACTGGCAGCTCAGTACAGACATTAGTAACTGTAGCTTATAAGATCAATGGCAGCTCAGTACAGACATTAGTAACTGTAGCTTATAGGATCACTGGTAGCTCAGTACAGACATTAGTAACTGTAGCTTATAGGATCACTGGCAGCACAGTACAGACATTAGTAACTGTAGCTTATAGGATCACTGGCAGCACAGTACAGACATTAGTAACTGTAGCTTATAGGATCACTGGCAGCTCAGTACAGACATTAGTAACTGTAGCTTATAGGATCACTGGCAGCTCAGTACAGACATTAGTAACTGTAGCTTATAGGATCACTGGCAGCTCAGTACAGACATTAGTAACTGTAGCTTATAGGATCACTGGCAGCTCAGTACAGACATTAGTAACTGTAGCTTATAGGATCACTGGCAGCTCAGTACAGACATTAGTAACTGTAGCTTATAGGATCACTGGCAGCTCAGTACAGACATTAGTAACTGTAGCTTATAGGATCACTGGCAGCTCAGTACAGACATTAGTAACTGTAGCTTATAGGATCACTGGCAGCTCAGTACAGACATTAGTAACTGTAGCTTATAGGATCACTGGCAGCTCAGTACAGACATTAGTAACTGTAGCTTATAGGATCACTGGCAGCACAGTACAGACATTAGTAACTGTAGCTTATAGGATCACTGGCAGCACAGTACAGACATTAGTAACTGTAGCTTATAGGATCACTGGCAGCTCAGTACAGACATTAGTAACTGTAGCTTATAGGATCACTGGCAGCACAGTACAGACATTAGTAACTGTAGCTTATAGGATCACTGGCAGCACAGTACAGACATTAGTAACTGTAGCTTATAGGATCACTGGCAGCACAGTACAGACATTAGTAACTGTAGCTTATAGGATCACTGGCAGCACAGTACAGACATTAGTAACTGTAGCTTATAGGATCACTGGCAGCACAGTACAGACATTAGTAACTGTAGCTTATAGGATCACTGGCAGCTCAGTACAGACATTAGTAACTGTAGCTTATAGGATCACTGGCAGCTCAGTACAGACATTAGTAACTGTAGCATATAGGATCACTGGTGGCTCAGTACAGACATTAGTAACTGTAGCTTATAGGATCACTGGCAGCACAGTACAGACATTAGTAACTGTAGCTTATAGGATCACTGGCAGCACAGTACAGACATTAGTAACTGTAGCTTATAGGATCACTGGCAGCACAGTACAGACATTAGTAACTGTAGCTTATAGGATCACTCGCAGCTCAGTACAGACATTAGTAACTGTAGCTTATAGGATCACTGGCAGCACAGTACAGACATTAGTAACTGTAGCTTATAGGATCACTGGCAGCACAGTACAGACATTAGTAACTGTAGCTTATAGGATCACTGGCAGCTCAGTACAGACATTAGTAACTGTAGCTTATAGGATCACTGGCAGCTCAGTACAGACATTAGTAACTGTAGCTTATAGGATCACTGGTAGCTCAGTAGACATTAGTAACTGTAGCTTATAGGATCACTGGCAGCTCAGTACAGACATTAGTAACTGTAGCTTATAGGATCACTGGCAGCTCAGTACAGACATTAGTAACTGTAGCTTATAGGATCACTGGTAGCTCAGTACAGACATTAGTAACTGTAGCTTATAGGATCACTGGTGGCTCAGTAGACATTAGTAACTGTAGCTTATAGGATCACTGGTAGCTCAGTAGACATTAGTAACTGTAGCTTATAGGATCACTGGTAGCTCAGTAGAGACATTAGTAACTGTAGCTTATAGGATCACTGGTAGCTCAGTAGAGACATTAGTAACTGTAGCTTATAGGATCACTGGTAGCTCAGTACAGACATTAGTAACTGTAGCTTATAGGATCACTGGCAGCTCAGTACAGACATTAGTAACTGTAGCTTATAGGATCACTGGCAGCACAGTACAGACATTAGTAACTGTAGCTTATAGGATCACTGGCAGCACAGTACAGACATTAGTAACTGTAGCTTATAGGATCACTGGTGGCTCAGTAGACATTAGTAACTGTAGCTTATAGGATCACTGGCAGCTCAGTACAGACATTAGTAACTGTAGCTTATAGGATCACTGGCAGCACAGTACAGACATTAGTAACTGTAGCTTATAGGATCACTGGCAGCACAGTACAGACATTAGTAACTGTAGCTTATAGGATCACTGGTGGCTCAGTAGACATTAGTAACTGTAGCTTATAGGATCACTGGCAGCACAGTACAGACATTAGTAACTGTAGCTTATAGGATCACTGGTGGCTCAGTAGACATTAGTAACTGTAGCTTATAGGATCACTGGTAGCTCAGTAGACATTAGTAACTGTAGCTTATAGGATCACTGGTAGCTCAGTAGACATTAGTAACTGTAGCTTATAGGATCACTGGCAGCTCAGTACAGACATTAGTAACTGTAGCTTATAGGATCACTGGCAGCTCAGTACAGACATTAGTAACTGTTGCTTACAGGATCACTGGTAGCTCAGTACAGACATTAGTAACTGTAGCTTATAGGATCACTGGTAGCTCAGTAGACATTAGTAACTGTAGCTTGTAGGATCACTGGCAGCACAGTACAGACATTAGTAACTGTAGCTTATAGGATCACTGGCAGCACAGTACAGACATTAGTAACTGTTGCTTATAGGATCACTGGTAGCACAGTACATACATTAGTAACTGTTGCTTATAGGATCACTGGCAGCATAGTACAGACATTAGTAACTGTAGCTTATAGGATCACTGGCAGCACAGTACAGACATTAGTAACTAGCTTATAGGATCACTGGCAGCTCAGTACAGACATTAGTAACTGTTGCTTATAGGATCACTGGCAGCTCAGTACAGACATTAGTAACTGTTGCTTATAGGATCACTGGTAGCACAGTACAGACATTAGTAACTGTTGCTTATAGGATCACTGGCAGCATAGTACAGACATTAGTAACTGTAGCTTATAGGATCACTGGCAGCTCAGTACAGACATTAGTAACTGTAGCTTATAGGATCACTGGCAGCTCAGTACAGACATTAGTAACTGTTGCTTACAGGATCACTGGCAGCTCAGTACAGACATTAGTAACTGTTGCTTACAGGATCACTGGTAGCTCAGTACAGACATTAGTAACTGTAGCTTATAGGATCACTGGTAGCTCAGTAGACATTAGTAACTGTAGCTTATAGGATCACTGGTAGCTCAGTACAGACATTAGTAACTGTAGCTTATAGGATCACTGGCAGCTCAGTACAGACATTAGTAACTGTAGCTTATAGGATCACTGGCAGCACAGTACAGACATTAGTAACTGTAGCTTATAGGATCACTGGCAGCTCAGTACAGACATTAGTAACTGTAGCTTATAGGATCACTGGCAGCTCAGTACAGACATTAGTAACTGTAGCTTATAGGATCACTGGCAGCACAGTACAGACATTAGTAACTGTAGCTTATAGGATCACTGGCAGCTCAGTACAGACATTAGTAACTGTAGCTTATAGGATCACTGGCAGCACAGTACAGACATTAGTAACTGTAGCTTATAGGATCACTGGCAGCTCAGTACAGACATTAGTAACTGTAGCTTATAGGATCACTGGCAGCTCAGTACAGACATTAGTAACTGTAGCTTATAGGATCACTGGCAGCACAGTACAGACATTAGTAACTGTAGCTTATAGGATCACTGGCAGCACAGTACAGACATTAGTAACTGTAGCTTATAGGATCACTGGCAGCTCAGTACAGACATTAGTAACTGTAGCTTATAGGATCACTGGCAGCTCAGTACAGACATTAGTAACTGTAGCTTATAGGATCACTGGCAGCTCAGTACAGACATTAGTAACTGTAGCTTATAAGATCAATGGCAGCTCAGTACAGACATTAGTAACTGTAGCTTATAGGATCACTGGTAGCTCAGTACAGACATTAGTAACTGTAGCTTATAGGATCACTGGCAGCACAGTACAGACATTAGTAACTGTAGCTTATAGGATCACTGGCAGCACAGTACAGACATTAGTAACTGTAGCTTATAGGATCACTGGCAGCTCAGTACAGACATTAGTAACTGTAGCTTATAAGATCAATGGCAGCTCAGTACAGACATTAGTAACTGTAGCTTATAGGATCACTGGTAGCTCAGTACAGACATTAGTAACTGTAGCTTATAGGATCACTGGCAGCACAGTACAGACATTAGTAACTGTAGCTTATAGGATCACTGGCAGCACAGTACAGACATTAGTAACTGTAGCTTATAGGATCACTGGCAGCTCAGTACAGACATTAGTAACTGTAGCTTATAGGATCACTGGCAGCTCAGTACAGACATTAGTAACTGTAGCTTATAGGATCACTGGCAGCTCAGTACAGACATTAGTAACTGTAGCTTATAGGATCACTGGCAGCTCAGTACAGACATTAGTAACTGTAGCTTATAGGATCACTGGCAGCTCAGTACAGACATTAGTAACTGTAGCTTATAGGATCACTGGCAGCTCAGTACAGACATTAGTAACTGTAGCTTATAGGATCACTGGCAGCTCAGTACAGACATTAGTAACTGTAGCTTATAGGATCACTGGCAGCTCAGTACAGACATTAGTAACTGTAGCTTATAGGATCACTGGCAGCTCAGTACAGACATTAGTAACTGTAGCTTATAGGATCACTGGCAGCACAGTACAGACATTAGTAACTGTAGCTTATAGGATCACTGGCAGCACAGTACAGACATTAGTAACTGTAGCTTATAGGATCACTGGCAGCTCAGTACAGACATTAGTAACTGTAGCTTATAGGATCACTGGCAGCACAGTACAGACATTAGTAACTGTAGCTTATAGGATCACTGGCAGCACAGTACAGACATTAGTAACTGTAGCTTATAGGATCACTGGCAGCACAGTACAGACATTAGTAACTGTAGCTTATAGGATCACTGGCAGCACAGTACAGACATTAGTAACTGTAGCTTATAGGATCACTGGCAGCACAGTACAGACATTAGTAACTGTAGCTTATAGGATCACTGGCAGCTCAGTACAGACATTAGTAACTGTAGCTTATAGGATCACTGGCAGCTCAGTACAGACATTAGTAACTGTAGCATATAGGATCACTGGTGGCTCAGTACAGACATTAGTAACTGTAGCTTATAGGATCACTGGCAGCACAGTACAGACATTAGTAACTGTAGCTTATAGGATCACTGGCAGCACAGTACAGACATTAGTAACTGTAGCTTATAGGATCACTGGCAGCACAGTACAGACATTAGTAACTGTAGCTTATAGGATCACTCGCAGCTCAGTACAGACATTAGTAACTGTAGCTTATAGGATCACTGGCAGCACAGTACAGACATTAGTAACTGTAGCTTATAGGATCACTGGCAGCACAGTACAGACATTAGTAACTGTAGCTTATAGGATCACTGGCAGCTCAGTACAGACATTAGTAACTGTAGCTTATAGGATCACTGGCAGCTCAGTACAGACATTAGTAACTGTAGCTTATAGGATCACTGGTAGCTCAGTAGACATTAGTAACTGTAGCTTATAGGATCACTGGCAGCTCAGTACAGACATTAGTAACTGTAGCTTATAGGATCACTGGCAGCTCAGTACAGACATTAGTAACTGTAGCTTATAGGATCACTGGTAGCTCAGTACAGACATTAGTAACTGTAGCTTATAGGATCACTGGTGGCTCAGTAGACATTAGTAACTGTAGCTTATAGGATCACTGGTAGCTCAGTAGACATTAGTAACTGTAGCTTATAGGATCACTGGTAGCTCAGTAGAGACATTAGTAACTGTAGCTTATAGGATCACTGGTAGCTCAGTAGAGACATTAGTAACTGTAG
Source organism: Megaustenia siamemsis (assembly GCA_032433765.1). NCBI lineage: Eukaryota > Metazoa > Mollusca > Gastropoda > Stylommatophora > Ariophantidae > Megaustenia > Megaustenia siamemsis. The sequence goes on along the minus strand of JAVIAB010000126.1, from coordinate 74,330,628 downwards.
CTTATAGGATCACTGGTAGCTCAGTACAGACATTAGTAACTGTAGCTTATAGGATCACTGGCAGCTCAGTACAGACATTAGTAACTGTAGCTTATAGGATCACTGGCAGCACAGTACAGACATTAGTAACTGTAGCTTATAGGATCACTGGCAGCACAGTACAGACATTAGTAACTGTAGCTTATAGGATCACTGGTGGCTCAGTAGACATTAGTAACTGTAGCTTATAGGATCACTGGCAGCTCAGTACAGACATTAGTAACTGTAGCTTATAGGATCACTGGCAGCACAGTACAGACATTAGTAACTGTAGCTTATAGGATCACTGGCAGCACAGTACAGACATTAGTAACTGTAGCTTATAGGATCACTGGTGGCTCAGTAGACATTAGTAACTGTAGCTTATAGGATCACTGGCAGCACAGTACAGACATTAGTAACTGTAGCTTATAGGATCACTGGTGGCTCAGTAGACATTAGTAACTGTAGCTTATAGGATCACTGGTAGCTCAGTAGACATTAGTAACTGTAGCTTATAGGATCACTGGTAGCTCAGTAGACATTAGTAACTGTAGCTTATAGGATCACTGGCAGCTCAGTACAGACATTAGTAACTGTAGCTTATAGGATCACTGGCAGCTCAGTACAGACATTAGTAACTGTTGCTTACAGGATCACTGGTAGCTCAGTACAGACATTAGTAACTGTAGCTTATAGGATCACTGGTAGCTCAGTAGACATTAGTAACTGTAGCTTGTAGGATCACTGGCAGCACAGTACAGACATTAGTAACTGTAGCTTATAGGATCACTGGCAGCACAGTACAGACATTAGTAACTGTTGCTTATAGGATCACTGGTAGCACAGTACATACATTAGTAACTGTTGCTTATAGGATCACTGGCAGCATAGTACAGACATTAGTAACTGTAGCTTATAGGATCACTGGCAGCACAGTACAGACATTAGTAACTAGCTTATAGGATCACTGGCAGCTCAGTACAGACATTAGTAACTGTTGCTTATAGGATCACTGGCAGCTCAGTACAGACATTAGTAACTGTTGCTTATAGGATCACTGGTAGCACAGTACAGACATTAGTAACTGTTGCTTATAGGATCACTGGCAGCATAGTACAGACATTAGTAACTGTAGCTTATAGGATCACTGGCAGCTCAGTACAGACATTAGTAACTGTAGCTTATAGGATCACTGGCAGCTCAGTACAGACATTAGTAACTGTTGCTTACAGGATCACTGGCAGCTCAGTACAGACATTAGTAACTGTTGCTTACAGGATCACTGGTAGCTCAGTACAGACATTAGTAACTGTAGCTTATAGGATCACTGGTAGCTCAGTAGACATTAGTAACTGTAGCTTATAGGATCACTGGTAGCTCAGTACAGACATTAGTAACTGTAGCTTATAGGATCACTGGTAGCTCAGTAGACATTAGTAACTGTAGCTTATAGGATCACTGGCAGCTCAGTACAGACATTAGTAACTGTAGCTTATAGGATCACTGGCAGCTCAGTACAGACATTAGTAACTGTAGCATATAGGATCACTGGCAGCTCAGTACAGACATTAGTAACTGTAGCTTATAGGATCACTGGCAGCTCAGTACAGACATTAGTAACTGTAGCTTATAGGATCACTGGCAGTTCAGTACAGACATTAGTAACTGTAGCTTATAGGATCACTGGCAGCTCAGTAGACATTAGTAACTGTAGCTTATAAGTAGCTCAGTACAGACATTAGTAATTGTACAGTCCATAAAGAAATGTGATAGTAAAGTTGAGTACACAGTGAATGGGTACAAACATCACATGAATGAGAACACCCTAAAAGATAATAATGAGATAACCTGACAGACAGTAGCCACACACACGTCTGCACAGCAAGGCTACCCTCAAAGATAATAATGAGATAACCTGACAGTAGCCACACATATCTGTACGGCAAGGCTACCCTCAAACAAACAAAAGAACACAAATGATCTTGAAAAGTGAATAATAAATGCTTGTTTCATGTCGGAAAAAAGTTTCTTTCTGTGGAGTCTGTAAAGTGTTCTTTCTTTGATGTGTATTCTTTTTTTTTTGATGTCTGTAAGTGTTCTTTCTTTGATGTCTGTAAGTATTCTTTCTTTGATGTCTGTGTTCTTTCTTTGATGTCTGTAAGTGTTCTTTCTTTGATGTCTGTAAGTGTTCTTTCTTTGATGTCTGTGAGTGTTCTTTCTTTGATGTCTGTGAGTGTTCTTTCTTTGATGTCTGTGAGTGTTCTTTCTTTGATGTCTGTGAGTGTTCTTTCTTTGATGTCTGTGTTATTTCTTTGATGTCTGTAAATGTTCTTTCTTTGATGTCTGTGTTATTTCTTTGATGTCTGTAAGTGTTCTTTCTTTGATGTCTGTAAGTGTTATTTCTTTGATGTCTGTAAATGTTCTTTCTTTGATGTCTGTAAGTGTTATTTCTTTGATGTCTGTAAATGTTCTTTCTTTGATGTCTGTAAATGCTCTTTCTTTGATGTCTGTAAATGCTCTTTCTTTGATGTCTGTAAGTGTTCTTTCTTTGATGTCTGTAAGTGTTCTTTCTTTGATGTCTGTAAGTGTTCTTTCTTTGATGTCTGTGTTCTTTCTTTGATGTCTGTAAAGTGTTCTTTATTTGATGTCTGTAAATGTTCTTTCTTTGTCTGTAAATGTTTTTTCTTTGATGTCTGTAAATGTTCTTTCTTTGATGTCTGTAAGTGTTCTTTCTTTGATGTCTGTAAATGTTCTTTCTTTGATGTCTGTAAATGTTCTTTCTTTGATGTCTGTAAGTGTTCTTTCTTTGATGTCTGTGTTCTTTCTTTGATGTCTGTAAAGTGTTCTTTCTTTGATGTCTGTAAGTGTTCTTTCTTTGATGTCTGTAAGTGTTCTTTCTTTGATGTCTGTAAGTGTTATTTCTTTGATGTCTGTAAATGTTCTTTCTTTGATGTCTGTAAGTGTTATTTCTTTGATGTCTGTAAATGTTCTTTCTTTGATGTCTGTGTTCTTTCTTTGATGTCTGTGAGTGTTCTTTCTTTGATGTCTGTGTTCTTTCTTTGATGTCTGTGTTCTTTCTTTGATGTCTGTCAGTGTTCTTTCTTTGATGTCTGTAAATGTTCTTTCTTTGATGTCTGCAAAGTGTTCTTTCTTTGATGTCTGTGAGTGTTCTTTCTTTGATGTCTGTGAGTGTTCTTTCTTTGATGTCTGTGAGTGTTCTTTCTTTGATGTCTGTAAGTGTTCTTTATTTGATGTCTGTAAAGTGTTCTTTCTTTGATGTCTGTAAGTGTTCTTTCTTTGATGTCTGTAAGTGTTCTTTCTTTGATGTCTGTAAGTGTTCTTTCTTTGATGTCTGTAAAGTGTTCTTTCTTTGATGTCTGTGAGTGTTCTTTCTTTGATGTCTGTAAGTGTTCTTTCTTTGACGTCTGTGTTCTTTCGTTGATGTCTGTAAGTGTTTTTCTTTACTGGACGTCTCAAAGACATGTTCTTTATTTGATGTAAGAAGAACACATTGTTATATATTTCTTTATTGATGTCTGTAAAGAGTGTTTACTGCCTGAAGTTTGCAATATTTATTCCTTTTGTTATTTCTGTAAAACATATTTTGTTTCTGCTTGATGCCTATATGAAGTATTCCTTGCTTAGGTCTGTAAAATGTGTTCCTTGCTTGATGCCTATATGAGGTATTCCTTGCTTGATGTCTATATGAGGTATTCCTTACTTGATGTCTATATGAGGTATTCATTGCTTGATGTCTATATGAGGTATTCCTTGCTTGGTGTCTAGATGAGGTATTCCTTGCTTGGTGTCTAGATGAGGTATTCCTTGCTTGATGCTTATATGATGTATTCCTTGCTTGAGGTAACCTGACAGTAGCCACACATATCTGTACGGCAAGGCTACCCTCAAACAAACAAAAGAACACAAATGATCATGAAAAGTGAATAATAAATGCTTGTTTCATGTCGGAAAAAATATTTTCTTTCTGTGGAGTCTGTAAAGTGTTCTTTCTTTGATGTGTATTCTTTTTTTTTTTTTTATGTCTGTAAGTGTTCTTTCTTTGATGTCTGTAAGTATTCTTTCTTTGATGTCTGTGTTCTTTCTTTGATGTCTGTAAGTGTTCTTTCTTTGATGTCTGTGAGTGTTCTTTCTTTGATGTCTGTGAGTGTTCTTTCTTTGATGTCTGTGAGTGTTCTTTCTTTGATGTCTGTGAGTGTTCTTTCTTTGATGTCTGTGAGTGTTCTTTCTTTGATGTCTGTAAGTGTTATTTCTTTGATGTCTGTAAATGTTCTTTGATGTCTGTAAATGTTCTTTCTTTGATGTCTGTGTTATTTCTTTGATGTCTGTAAATGTTCTTTCTTTGATGTCTGTAAGTGTTATTTCTTTGATGTCTGTAAATGTTCTTTCTTTGATGTCTGTAAGTGTTATTTCTTTGATGTCTGTAAATGTTCTTTCTTTGATGTCTGTAAATGCTCTTTCTTTGATGTCTGTAAATGCTCTTTCTTTGATGTCTGTAAGTGTTCTTTCTTTGATGTCTGTAAGTGTTCTTTCTTTGATGTCTGTAAGTGTTCTTTCTTTGATGTCTGTAAGTGTTATTTCTTTGATGTCTGTAAATGCTCTTTCTTTGATGTCTGTAAGTGTTCTTTCTTTGATGTCTGTAAGTGTTATTTCTTTGATGTCTGTAAGTGTTCTTTCTTTGATGTCTGTAAGTGTTCTTTCTTTGATGTCTGTGTTCTTTTTTTGATGTCTGTAAGTGTTCTTTCTTTGATGTCTGTAAAGTGTTCTTTCTTTGATGTCTGTAAATGTTCTTTCTTTGATGTCTGTAAATGTTTTTTCTTTGATGTCTGTAAATGTTCTTTCTTTGATGTCTGTAAATGTTCTTTCTTTGATGTCTGTAAGTGTTATTTCTTTGATGTCTGTAAATGTTCTTTCTTTTGATGTCTGTCAGTGTTATTTCTTTGATGTCTGTAAGTGTTCTTTCTTTGATGTCTGTAAAGTGTTCTTTCTTTGATGTCTGTAAGTGTTCTTTCTTTGATGTCTGTAAGTGTTCTTTCTTTGATGTCTGTAAGTGTTCTTTCTTTGATGTCTGTAAGTGTTCTTTCTTTGATGTCTGTAAGTGTTATTTCTTTGATGTCTGTAAATGTTCTTTCTTTGATGTCTGTAAGTGTTATTTCTTTGATGTCTGTAAATGTTCTTTCTTTGATGTCTGTGTTATTTCTTTGATGTCTGTGAGTGTTCTTTCTTTGATGTCTGTGTTCTTTCTTTGATGTCTGTCAGTGTTCTTTCTTTGAAGTCTAAGTGTTCTTTCTTTGATGTCTGTAAGTGTTCTTTCTTTGAAGTCTAAGTGTTCTTTCTTTGATGTCTGTAAATGTTCTTTCTTTGATGTCTGCAAAGTGTTCTTTCTTTGATGTCTGTAAGTGTTCTTTCTTTGATGTCTGTGAGTGTTCTTTCTTTGATGTCTGTGAGTGTTCTTTCTTTGATGTCTGTGAGTGTTCTTTCTTTGATGTCTGTAAGTGTTCTTTATTTGATGTCTGTAAAGTGTTCTTTCTTTGATGTCTGTGAGTGTTCTTTCTTTGATGTCTGTAAGTGTTATTTCTTTGATGTCTGTAAGTGTTCTTTCTTTGATGTCTGTAAAGTGTTTCTTTCTTTGATGTCTGTGAGTGTTCTTTCTTTGATGTCTGTAAGTGTTCTTTCTTTGACGTCTGTGTTCTTTCGTTGATGTCTGTAAGTGTTTTTCTTTACTGGACGTCTCAAAGACATGTTCTTTATTTGATGTAAGAAGAACACATTGTTATATATTTCTTTATTGATGTCTGTAAAGAGTGTTTACTGCCTGAAGTTTGCAATATTTATTCCTTTTGTTATTTCTGTAAAACATATTTTGTTTTCTGCTTGATGTCTATATGAAGTATTCCTTGCTTAGTTCTGTAAAATGTGTTCTTTGCTTGATGCTTATACAAGATATTCCTTGCATAATGTCTATATGATGTATTCCTTGCTTGATGTCTATATGATGTATTCCTTGCTTGATGTCTATATGAGGTATTCCTTGCTTGATGCCTATATGATGTATTCCTTGCTTGATGCCTATATGAGGTATTCCTTGCTTGATGCCTATATGATGTATTCCTTGCTTGATGCCTATATGATGTATTCCTTGCTTGATGCCTATATGAGGTATTCCTTGCTTGATGCCTATATGATGCATTCCTTGCTTGATGCCTATATGAGGTATTCCTTACTTGATGCCTATATGAGGTATTCCTTGCTTGATGTCTATATGAGGTATTCCTTGCTTGATGCCTATATGATGTATTCCTTGCTTGATGTCTATATGAGGTATTCCTTGCATAATGTCTATATGATGTATTCCTTGCTTGATGTCTATATGATGTATTCCTTGCTTGATGCCTATATGAGGTATTCCTTGTTTGATGCCTATATGAGGTATTCCTTGTTTGATGCCTATATGAGGTATTCCTTGTTTGATGCCTATATGAGGTATTCCTTGTTTGATGCCTATATGATGTATTCCTTGTTTAAAGCCTATATGAGGTATTCCATGCTTGATGTCTTTATGAGGTATTCCTTGCTTGATGTCTATATGAGGTATTCCTTGCTTGATGTCTATATGAGGTATTCCTTGTTTGATGTCTATATGAGGTATTCCTTGCTTGATGCCTATATGAGGTATTCCTTGTTTGATGCCTATATGAGGTATTCCTTGTTTGATGTCTATATGAGGTATTCCTTGTTTGATGCCTATATGAGGTATTCCTTGCTTGATGTCTATATGATGTATTCCTTGCTTGATGTCTATATGATGTATTCCTTGTTTGATGCCTATATGAGGTATTCCTTGTTTGATGCCTATATGAGGTATTCCTTGTTTGATGCCTATATGATGTATTCCTTGTTTGATGTCTATATGAGGTATTCCTTGCTTGATGCCTATATGAGGTATTCCTTGTTTGATGCCTATATGAGGTATTCCTTGCTTGATGTCTATATGATGTATTCCTTGCTTGATGCCTATATGATGTATTCCTTGTTTGATGTCTATATGAGGTATTCCTTGCTTGATGCCTATATGAGGTATTCCTTGTTTGATGCATATATGAGGTATTCCTTGCTTGATGTCTATATGATGTATTCCTTGCTTGATGCCTATATGAGGTATTCCTTGTTTGATGCCTATATGAGGTATTCCTTGCTTGATGCCTATATGAGGTATTCCTTGCTTGATGTCTATATGATGCATTCCTTGCTTGATGTCTATATGAGGTATTCCTTGTTTGATGTCTATATGAGGTATTCCTTGCTTGATGTCTATATGAGGTATTCCTTACTTGATGCCTATATGAGGTATTCCTTGCTTGATGTATATATGATGTATTCCTTGCTTGATGTCTATATGATGCATTCCTTGCTTGATGTCTATATGAGGTATTCCTTGCTTGATGCCTATATGAGGTATTCCTTGCTTGATGCCTATATGAGGTATTCCTTGCTTGATGTCTATATGATGTATTCCTTGCTTGATGTCTATATGAGGTATTCCTTGCTTGATGTCTATATGATGTATTCCTTGCTTGATGTATATATGATGTATTCCTAGCTTGATGTCTATATGATGCATTCCTTGCTTGATGTCTATATGAGGTATTCCTTGCTTGATGCCTATATGAGGTATTCCTTGCTTGATGCCTATATGAGGTATTCCTTGCTTGATGTCTATATGAGGTATTCCTTGCTTGATGCCTATATGAGGTATTCCTTGCTTGATGCCTATATGATGCATTCTATGCTTGATGCCTATATGAGGTATTCCTTGCTTGATGCCTATATGAGGTATTCCTTGCTTGATGTCTATATGAGGTATTCCTTGCTTGATGTCTATATGAGGTATTCCTTGCTTGATGCCTATATGAGGTATTCCTTGCTTGATGTCTATATGAGGTATTCCTTACTTGATGTCTATATGAGGTATTCATTGCTTGATGTCTATATGAGGTATTCCTTGCTTGATGTCTATATGATGTATTTCTTGCTTGATGTCTATATGATGTATTCTTGCATGCTGTCTAGATGAGGTATTCCTTGCTTGGTGTCTAGATGAGGTATTCCTTGCTTGGTGTCTAGATGAGGTATTCCTTGCTTGATGTCTATATGATGCATTCCTTGCTTGATGTCTATATGATGCATTCCTTGCTTGATGTTTATATGAGGTATTCCTTGCTTGATGTCTATATGAGGTATTCCTTGCTTGATGCCTATATGAGGTATTCCTTACTTGATGTCTATATGAGGTATTCCTTACTTGATGTCTATATGATGCATTCCTTGCTTGATGTTTATATGAGGTATTCCTTGCTTGATGCCTATATGAGGTATTCCTTGCTTGATGCCTATATGAGGTATTCCTTGCTTGATGCCTATATGAGGTATTCCTTACTTGATGTCTAGATGAGGTATTCCTTACTTGATGTCTATATGAGGCATTCCTTACTTGATGCCTATGAGGTATTCCTTACTTGATGTCTATATGAGGTATTCCTTGCTTGATGTCTATATGAGGTATTCCTTGCTTGGTGTCTTTATGATGTATTCTTACTGAGGTCTGTAAAATGTATTCGTTCCCTATTTGTTTGTCAAGTGGTACTGATTTGACGCCTCCATTCATGTGAATTAGTCAATGAGGAATTGGTGAGAAAGACTAAACAATGCCAACCATGACAGGAACAAAGCCTTGCCACACACTGAAACCATGACAGGAACAAAGCCTTGCCACACACTGAAACCATGACAGCAACAAAGCCTTGCCACACACTGAAACCATGACAGCAACAAAGCCTTGCCACACACTGAAACCATGACAGGAACAAAGCCTTGCCACACACTGAAACCATGACAGCAACAAAGCCTTGCCACACACTGAAACCATGACAGCAACAAAGCCTTGCCACACACTGAAACCATGACAGCAACAAAGCCTTGCCACACACTGAAACCATGACAGCAACAAAGCCTTGCCACACACTGAAACCATGACCTCTCCAAACATGCAACTGACCGACACACACCCCCCCCCCTATACCCCATTTGAAATGACATTTTTACGATACTGTTGTCCAATTTACTGCTAAAAAAACTGTAACGATGGCAATAACTCCTTCCTTCCTCATTTGTCTTTCAGCATCGAAGGGACATATAATAATTTGCGTCTTTTGCTCTTCTGTTCGCCTCTGCTGCTGTTATGTTTCCTAGTGCTTCTAATATTCCATCCATCTTTTTCATAGTCGACCATTGGGTCTGGTATTCTCAAAATGTTTTGCTGAAAGCTTGTTGTGTTGTATTTTGATCTTTCTGCCTTGTCACATGGCCAAACCATTTTATCTGTTTGTTTCTTTATATATTCTATGATGGGGCTATTCCTAGCGTTTTTCTCAGTTCTTTATTGCTGATCTTATCTCTCAGGCTGTTTCCTGTCATTCGTCTGCAGAGGTTATTTTTCTGATTGTTCTTGCACCAAGGCAAGAACACAGCCACTTGTTTACCCCAAAATTTTGAAGAGAGAATACTTAGGAAGACCTGGCTTGTTGATGGGCTGGATATTATCTCCCTAACTAGAAATCATCTAACATTAAAGGACAAAGAAAAGAACAATTTTACAACTATCACCACCAAGAAACACAGAATATATTCATTCCCATATTCTGCTACCAATGCCACACATGGTCATTTACGTCTAAGCACAAAAGAAAGCTTGTTTCCACAGAGATGCGATGTCTGAGAAAAGCGCTTGGAGTGACCAGAAAAGATAGGATCTGAAATGATCAGAGAAAGAGTAGGCATTGAACTAATCCTAAGTTACATACAGAAATGATCAGAGAAAGAGTAGACATTGAACCAACCCTAAGCTACATACAGAAATGATCAGAGAAAGAGTAGACATTGAACTAACCCTAAGCTACATACAGAAATGATGAGAGAAAGAGTAGACATTGAACTAATCCTAAGCTACATACAGAAATGATCAGAGAAAGAGTAGACATTGAACTAACCCTAAGCTACATACAGAAATGATCAGAGAAAGAGTAGGCATTGAACTAATCCTAAGTTACATACAGAAATGATCAGAGAAAGAGTAGACATTGAACTAATCCTAAGTTACATACAGAAATGATCAGAGAAAGAGTAGACATTGAACTAATCCTAAGTTACATACAGAAATGATGAGAGAAAGAGTAGGCATTGAACTAACCCTAAGCTACATACAGAAATGATCAGAGAAAGAGTAGACATTGAATCAACCCTAAGTTACATACAGAAATGATGAGAGAAAGAGTAGGCATTGAACTAACCCTAAGTTACATACAGAAATGATGAGAGAAAGAGTAGACATTGAACTAATCCTAAGTTACATACAGAAATGATCAGAGAAAGAGTAGACATTGAACTAACCCTAAGTTACATACAGAAATGATGAGAGAAAGAGTAGACATTGAACTAATCCTAAGCTACATACAGAAATGATCAGAGAAAGAGTAGACATTGAACTAATCCTAAGCTACATACAGAAATGATCAGAGAAAGAGTAGACATTGAACTAATCCTAAGCTACATACAGAAATGATGAGAGAAAGAGTAGGCATTGAATCAATCCTAAGTTACATACAGAAATGATGAGAGAAAGAGTAGGCATTGAACTAATCCTAAGCTACATACAGAAATGATCAGAGAAAGAGTAGGCATTGAACTAATCCTAAGCTACATACAGAAATGATGAGAGAAAGAGTAGACATTGAACTAATCCTAAGCTACATACAGAAATGATGAGAGAAAGAGTAGACATTGAACTAATCCTAAGTTACATACAGAAATGATCAGAGAAAGAGTAGGCATTGAACTAACCCTAAGTTACATACAGAAATGATGAGAGAAAGAGTAGACATTGAACTAATCCTAAGTTACATACAGAAATGATCAGAGAAAGAGTAGGCATTGAACTAACCCTAAGTTACATACAGAAATGATGAGAGAAAGAGTAGACATTGAACTAATCCTAAGTTACATACAGAAATGATCAGAGAAAGAGTAGACATTGAACTAATCCTAAGTTACATACAGAAATGATGAGAGAAAGAGTAGGCATTGAACTAACCCTAAGTTACATACAGAAATGATCAGAGAAAGAGTAGGCATTGAATCAACCCTAAGTTACATACAGAAATGATGAGAGAAAGAGTAGACATTGAATCAACCCTAAGCTACATACAGAAATGATGAGAGAAAGAGTAGACATTGAACTAATCCTAAGTTACATACAGAAATGATCAGAGAAAGAGTAGGCATTGAACTAATCCTAAGTTACATACAGAAATGATCAGAGAAAGAGTAGGCATTGAACTAATCCTAAGTTACATACAGAAATGATCAGAGAAAGAGTAGGCATTGAACTAATCCTAAGTTACATACAGAAATGATCAGAGAAAGAGTAGGCATTGAACTAATCCTAAGCTACATACAGAAATGATGAGAGAAAGAGTAGACATTGAACCAACCCTAAGCTACATACAGAAATGATCAGAGAAAGAGTAGGCATTGAACTAATCCTAAGTTACATACAGAAATGATCAGAGAAAGAGTAGGCATTGAACTAATCCTAAGTTACATACAGAAATGATGAGAGAAAGAGTAGGCATTGAACTAATCCTAAGTTACATACAGAAATGATCAGAGAAAGAGTAGGCATTGAACTAATCCTAAGTTACATACAGAAATGATGAGAGAAAGAGTAGGCATTGAACTAATCCTAAGTTACATACAGAAATGATGAGAGAAAGAGTAGGCATTGAACTAATCCTAAGTTACATACAGAAATGATGAGAGAAAGAGTAGACATTGAACTAACCCTAAGCTACATACAGAAATGATGAGAGAAAGAGTAGACATTGAATCAACCCTAAGCTACATACAGAAATGATGAGAGAAAGAGTAGACATTGAACTAACCTAAGCTACATACAGAAATGATGAGAGAAAGAGTAGACATTGAACTAACCCTAAGCTACATACAGAAATGATGAGAGAAAGAGTAGACATTGAACTAACCCTAAGCTACATACAGAAATGATGAGAGAAAGAGTAGACATTGAACTAACCCTAAGCTACATACAGAAATGATGAGAGAAAGAGTAGACATTGAATCAACCCTAAGCTACATACAGAAATGATGAGAGAAAGAGTAGACATTGAACTAATCCTAAGCTACATACAGAAATGATGAGAGAAAGAGTAGACATTGAACTAACCCTAAGCTACATACAGAAATGATGAGAGAAAGAGTAGGCATTGAACTAATCCTAAGCTACATACAGAAATGATGAGAGAAAGAGTAGACATTGAACTAACCCTAAGCTACATACAGAAATGATGAGAGAAAGAGTAGACATTGAATCAACCCTAAGCTACATACAGAAATGATGAGAGAAAGAGTAGACATTGAATCAACCCTAAGCTACATACAGAAATGATGAGAGAAAGAGTAGACATTGAACCAACCCTAAGCTACATACAGAAATGATGAGAGAAAGAGTAGACATTGAACTAATCCTAAGTTACATACAGAAATGATGAGAGAAAGAGTAGACATTGAACCAACCCTAAGCTACATACAGAAATGATGAGAGAAAGAGTAGACATTGAACTAATCCTAAGTTACATACAGAAATGATGAGAGAAAGAGTAGGCATTGAACTAACCCTAAGCTACATACAGAAATGATGAGAGAAAGAGTAGACATTGAACTAATCCTAAGCTACATACAGAAATGATCAGAGAAAGAGTAGACATTGAACTAACCCTAAGCTACATACAGAAATGATGAGAGAAAGAGTAGACATTGAACTAATCCTAAGCTACATACAGAAATGATGAGAGAAAGAGTAGACATTGAATCAACCCTAAGCTACATACAGAAATGATGAGAGAAAGAGTAGACATTGAATCAACCCTAAGCTACATACAGAAATGATGAGAGAAAGAGTAGACATTGAATCAACCCTAAGCTACATACAGAAACAACAAATAAACTGGTCTGCTAATCTAGAAAGAATGCCGTGTGATTCCTGACCATACGAGGCATAACGAGGAGAAGGGAGAAGAGCAAGAGGCAGACCCAAAGTAAGATGGACAAACAATATCAAAGAAATGCTGCAACATCAATTAACTTTTCTAAGACACCTGCGACTGTATTTTAAAAATTGTTAGATAACTATAACTTTTCTAAGACACCTGCGACTGTATTTTAAAAATTGTTATTGATAACTATAACTTTTCTAAGACACCTGCGACTGTATTTTAAAAATTGTTAGATAACTATAACTTTTCTAAGACACCTGCAACTGTATTTTAAAAATTGTTAGATAACTATAACTTTTCTAAGACACCTGCGACTGTATTTTAAAAATTGTTATTGATAACTATAACTTTTCTAAGACACCTGCGACTGTGTTTTAAAAATTGTTAGATAACTATAACTTTTCTAAGACACCTGCGACTGTATTTTAAAAATTGTTATTGATAACTATAACTTTTCTAAGACACCTGCGACTGTATTTTAAAAATTGTTATTGATAACTATAACTTTTCTAAGACACCTGCGACTGTATTTTAAAAAATTGTTAGATAACTATAACTTTTCTAAGACACCTGCGACTGTATTTTAAACATGTTACCATAGAGAAGTTTGTAATCTCTTACATGGAGAAGGGACAAGATGTATGTAACTAGTTACCCAAGAGAAGTCTGTAATCTCTTACAGGAAGGAGAAGGGACATGATGTATGTAACTAGGTACCCCAGAGAAGTCTGTAATCTCTTACAGGGAGACGGGACAAGATGTATGTAGCTAGGTACCCCAGAGAAGTCTGTAATCTCTTACAGGGAGACGGGACAAGATGTATTTAGCTAGGTACCCAAGAGAAGTCTGTAATCTCTTACATAAAGGAGAAGGGACCAGGTGTAACTAGGTACTCCAGAGAAGTCTGTAATCTCTTACAGGAAGGAGAAGGGACAAGACGTATGTAGCTAGGTACCCAAGAGAAGTCTGTAATCTCTTACATAAAGGAGAAGGGACCAGGTGTAACTAGGTACTCCAGAGAAGTCTGTAATCTCTTACAGGAAGGAGAAGGGACAAGATGTATGTAGCTAGGTACCCAAGAGAAGTCTGTAATCTCTTACATAAAGGAGAAGGGACCAGGTGTAACTAGGTACTCCAGAGAAGTCTGTAATCTCTTACAGGGAGGAGAAGGGACAAGGTGTAAATAGGTACCCATGAGAAGTCTGTAATCTCTGACATAACAAGTCAATCTCTGACATAACAAGTCAATCTCTGACATAACAAGTCAATCTCTGACATAACAAGTCAATCTCTGACATAACAAGTCAATCTTTGACATAACAGGTCAATCTCTGACATAACAGGTCAATCTCTGACATAACAGGTCAATCTCTGACATAAGTCAATCTCTGACATAACAAGTCAATCTCTGACATAACAGGTCAATCTCTGACATAACAGGTCAATCTCTGACATAACAGGTCAATCTCTGACATAACAAGTCAATCTCTGACATAACAAGTCAATCTCTGACATAACAAGTCAACCACTGACATTACAAGTCAATCTCTGACATAGGTCAATCTCTGACATAAGTCAATCTCTGACATAACAAGTCAACCACTGACATAACAAGTCAATCTCTGACATAAGTCAATCTCTGACATAACAAGTCAACCACTGACATAACAAGTCAATCTCTGACATAAGTCAATCTCTGACATAACAAGTCAATCTCTGACATAACAAGTCAATCTCTGACATAACAAGTCAATCTCTGACATAACAAGTCAACCACTGACATAACAAGTCAATCTCTGACATAAGTCAATCTCTGACATAACAAGTCAATCTCTGACATAACAAGTCAATCTCTGACATAACAAGTCAATCTCTGACATAACAAGTCAATCTCTGACATAACAAGTCAATCACTGATCAGAGCACACGGCTCCTTGCTGTGTTATTCTAGTTTCATCACAAGAACATTGCTTCATGTGTGAATGAAGATGTCCTGATTTCTCCTCACTCTAGAGATTGATATTTGATTGGAGTGGTTTGTGACACTGAATGAAACAGAATATTCTAGAAGAGTTAACTGTTTAGGATGTTGATATTTGATTGGAGTGGTTCACGTTTGTGACACTGAATAAAACTAAGAATATTCTAGAAGAGTTAGCTGTTTATGATGTTGATATTTTAGTGCAATAACGTTTAATTGGAATCAAAATATCATCCTTTTTGGTGTGAAATGCTCATAATTTAGCCACAAATATTGTAAGAAAGAAGAAATAAGAATCTCTCGTGATCATTGCTAATGTGCTATAGCAGAGTTATACACAAGTCATGTTTCAGAACTGAGATACTTTACCAATAATACTAAAATACCATCAGCAAATTGCCGTGAGCAGCAGGAACAACCAAATCACACAAGAGCCCATTCTTTCAGGAACTACTACCACTACATTCATACCGCTCAACTCAGACTTCACGTCTGCCACAGCAAAATCTTGCCATAAACCGCCTCGTCAAGAAAACTACAATAATTCCATTGTTTTTTTTCCCATAAAAATTTGAAAACATTTTTAAAACAACAACAAAATTTAAAAAAAAAAAAAAAGGTGTCCGTGGTGTTGTAAACCTGGTGCCATGATGATTAATGCATCTGGTGAACATATATATGGGAATCTCTTACCACTATGATTGTATGATCTATAGCAATATGTGAAAAAATTAACATCCACACAAAAACATTCATATAAAAATGATCTTCATCTGGTATATATCTCCAAGGTGTTGTCAAATACCCGCAAGATGCCTGTTGCCAAATATTTGTCACCAAACACAAAGCATTTGTCACAAATAGCACAGAAAACACATGAAAATAAGTACATGACATGTATCAAACCTGGTTCACAGAAGTACATGACATGTATCAACCTGGTTCACAGAAGTACATGACATGTATCAACCTGGTTCACAGAAGTACATGACATGTATCAACCTGGTTCACAGAAGTACATGACATGTATCAACCTGGTTCACAGAAGTACATGACATGTATCAACCTGGTTCACAGAAGTACATGACATGTATCAACCTGGTTCACAGAAGTACATGACATGTATCAACCTGGTTCACAGAAGACTCATCACAGTTGAGAGATAACACGGCCTGTCAGCCCACAGGACTGGCAGGCAAACAATAACAATAACAACAACAACTTTGTGTCTGTCCATTACTTGAGTTCAGTCTTTGCTATACAACACAGCTGACATGTTTGCTAGGTAGCACAGAGACGGATACATTCACTACACAGCATAGAATGGGAATTGGTGCAGTCGCATATATGCAGTATTATATTCAGTTCGAATGACCACATGATTGCATAATTTCAACATGCCAGTGTGATGTCAATCAGGGCAGTGTTGTGATGAAGTCACTATCATCGTTACACACACAAGCAAGCCATTGAGTATCTCCACTTCCTATACATCCACTTCAGTCTGCCACAGCTGTGTCGTCACACAAACTGGCTGACAGGAAGTAGATATCCCCAAGATGGTTGCATTCAGCAAGTACTGTGTCATATCATAATCTGTGACATATGTCAGGGCAAGCAGAAACATTTGCTCACAACCTTTATGGGGGATGTGTTGTTACCCTGTTTTCTTACAGCACAAACTCTGTTTTGTTTCTGATGAATTCTTCTGTGCTTGCCACACATAACACCCATGATTCTAGTGAAGTCTAGACTGTTGCGGGGCTTGCCACTTAATCCAAGAGATCCACAGCCACACATAATGAAACTCACACAAAACATGCAACCACTGCATGGAACAGTTCTAGTCATTGTCAATATGAGGTTGTGTTTACAATCCCGTGGCCTGTAATACGTGGGTCCATGGTCTGTAGGATTACGTAATTTAAATAGCAAAATGTAATTATGGGGATTTCCTAGACACAATCCAGCCAACTGAGATGTAAAGAAATTGGTACCTTACTCACAGAGTAAGGGAATATTATAGCAGTGCACTGGCTTGCTCACTTCCAAAGGTCAGGGTCATGGCTTGGACACATGTATCGTACATTACGAGACTACCTTGCCGACTTCGCTACAGACTATTAAATCCATAGCTCTAGAGTTGACAGGAGCAGGGCTAGAGACTTTATCAGCGGATAGTTAGGAAGTTTACAAGTGGTATCCACTTGTTAGGAAGTTTACAAGTGGATAGCTGCAGATTTTATTGGTGGACAGATGTGGGATTTTCAAGCAGAAAGCTAGGCTTTACCAATGGATAGCTACAGATTTCTTCGGTGGATAGCTAGACATTATCAGTGGATATTTACTGCTGCAAAGCTACAGTATTTATCGGTGGATAACTAAGTACTCATAAGTGGATAATTACAGTATAAATCGGTGGATAACTAAAGAACTCATCATTGGATAGCTACAGGATTTGTCAGTGAATGGCTACAGGACTTTGTTGTATAGAAACCCCAAGCATAGGTGACTCATCGCCTCTGTCCGAGGCACTGTGAGTTCTTTGATAGCTAGCTGTGTCATGACCTACAGGGCTTGCTGTGGTCGCAATTGTGAAAGGGTAGGGTGCACTGATTGTGGGCTGCGGCCAGTTCTGTTGGGGAAAGGCTGTGTACTGAGCAGGGTATCCGGATAGCGTGACTCCCAAGGGATGGCTGTTGGCAGCGATGAGGTCTGCAGGCAATCCCACTGAATTCTGAGAGATGGACAAGCCAGAGGCCGGCCCCATTAGTAAGGTTGGACTGGAGATAAGCATGGGCGGTGCTTGCTGGATACGAGGATGGTGGTGCTGACCGGATATGGATACAAGGCTGTGGGTTGAGCCGTTGTGGAGGGAGGCCAGACTAGACAAGTCTACAGGCAGGTTGGAAGATGACAGCGATGATGAGGATGAGGACAGTAATACTGGCTGTGGTTCATAGTGGTGCTGTAATGATAATGACACGGCTGATGTGTCGTAGACAGACCCTCCGATGATAACTGCAGAGGGGGACACCATTCCAGCATGATGGAGGGAGGAAGAGGAGGTGGACGACGACGATGGAGGCTGAGGTTTTCGGGATAAGTACGAGTGTCCTGGTGGTTGGTTGAAGATTACGAGCCCTGAGTTGGAGGTCAGGGTCATCTGTTGGGCATCACCAGCTACAAGCCGTGACAAGCCGGAGTTGACACCTCCCCAGCTGTGCTGTGGTTGTGATTGGTAGTGCGGCTGTTGCTGATGTGGGTGATGGTGTGAATGCTGCTGCTCAACAGATGCCAGACGACTACCACCACAAATATGCTGTGAACTTCTACCACCGTTGCTACGGTGTGACTGGTGAGCTGGAGGCGGCCGAGACTGACCCAGACCAACAGACGAGGGGCTCTCACATTCCATAGTTGAGAAATGGGATGAAACAAGTCCGCCGGTAGCACCCTCCTCCTGAAGCAGTGCTTGTTGACGATGGCCACTCATTGCTGTCAAAGTGTTGCTGCTGTTCCCTGTGGCTGAGCTCAAGTATGGGTGAGACAACAGCTGACTGTGATGTTGATGTGTTGGGTCAGACCTGGCACGTCCACTGGACTGACTTCCTGATGAGAGTAAACAAAAGAGAAATCAATATTGGCTTTCTGTATATGTCTGTCTACAATTGCCTACATTTTATGTCTATCTTCTATCAGTTATTTCATCTCAACCCACATTTGTTTTCAATAAATTCAGAGAAAACTAAATTTGCCAGGATAAATGCCAAGTACAAGAAAATGAAACTCAGAGGAGTGGAACTAGAAGTGGATCACGTGATATACCTGGGAAGTTATACTTCATCAAATAGCAACATTGAGAGAGAGATATCTAGTAGAATAGACATGTCAGCGCAGGTATTCAATAGACCTAGAAACATTTGATGTTCATCCAGTCTCCATCTCAGCACCAAGTGTAGAATTTACAAGTCAAATGTGCGATCCATATTCTTGTATGCAGCAGAAACATGGAGAATGAACCATAAAATAGAGAGTGACTAACAGGATTTGAAGGTCGCTGTCTTAGAGAATTCTAAATATCCGTTGGGATCAACACATCACGAACAGATAAGTGGCCAGAAGATCAGGCATTGACAACATCAATCTAGATGTGAAAAGAAGACTTTGGTCATGGCTTGGCTAGGCCTTGTTCTACGATTAGAACAAACTGGGCATTTGAATGAGCACGAACATGGACACCACCTGCCAAAGGAAGGATACAGACAATACATGATGAAGTTAAAGAGGTCCTGGTGGAGTTGTCTGAGCTTGTTCAAGACTGGATTGGGTGGAGATCTCTTGTGAGTGTCCTATGCTCCGTCTGAATTGGGTGGAGATCTCTTGTGAGTGTCGTATGTTCCGACTGAATTGGGTGGAGATCTCTTGTGAGTGTCCTATGCTCCGACTGTATTGGGTGGAGATCTCTTGTGAGTGTCCTATGCTCTGACTGTATTGGGTGGAGATCTCTTGTGAGTGTCCTATGCTCCGACTATTGGGTGGAGACTTCTTGTGAATGTCCTATGCTCTGACTGTATTGGGTGGAGATCTCTTGTGAGTGTCCTATGCTTTGTCTGAATTGGGTGGTGATCTCTTGTGAGTGTCCTATGTTCTGACTGAATTGGGTGGAGACCTCTTGTGAGTGTCCTATGCTCCAACTGGATTAGGCAGAGACCTCTTGTGAGTGTCCTATGCTCCAACTGGATTAGGCAGAGACCTCTTGTGAGTGTCCTATGCTCTAACTGGATTAGGCAGAGACCTCTTGTGAGTGTCCTATGCTCTAACTGGATTAGGCAGAGACCTCTTGTGAGTGTCCTATGCTCCAACTGGATTAGGCAGAGACCTCTTGTGAGTGTCCTGTGCTCTAACTGGATTAGGCAGAGACCTCTTGTGAGTGCCCTATGCTCTAACTGGATTAGGCAGAGACCTCTTGTGAGTGTCCTATGCTCTAACTGGATTAGGCAGAGACCTCTTGTGAGTGTCCTATGCTCTAACTGGATTAGGCAGAGACCTCTTGTGAGTGTCCTGTGCTCTAACTGGATTAGGCAGAGACCTCTTGTGAGTGTCCTGTGCTCTAACTGGATTAGGCAGAGACCTCTTGTGAGTGTCCTGTGCTCCAACTGGATTAGGCAGAGACCTCTTGTGAGTGTCCTGTGCTCCAACTGGATTAGGCAGAGACCTCTTGTGAGTGTCCTATGCTCCAACTGGATTAGGCAGAGACCTCTTGTGAGTGTCCTATGCTCCAACTGGATTAGGCAGAGACCTCTTGTGAGTGTCCTATGCTCCAACTGGATTAGGCAGAGACCTCTTGTGAGTGTCCTATGCTCCAACTGGATTAGGCAGAGACCTCTTGTGAGTGTCCTATGCTCCAACTGGATTAGGCAGAGACCTCTTGTGAGTGTCCTATGCTCCAACTGGATTAGGCAGAGACCTCTTGTGAGTGTCCTATGCTCCAACTGGATTAGGCAGAGACCTCTTGTGAGTGTCCTATGCTCCAACTGGATTAGGCAGAGACCTCTTGTGAGTGTCCTGTGCTCCAACTGGATTAGGCAGAGACCTCTTGTGAGTGTCCTGTGCTCTAACTGGATTAGGCAGAGACCTCTTGTGAGTGTCCTGTGCTCCAACTGGATTAGGCAGAGACCTCTTGTGAGTGTCCTGTGCTCCAACTGGATTAGGCAGAGACCTCTTGTGAGTGTCCTATGCTCTAACTGGATTAGGCAGAGACCTCTTGTGAGTGTCCTATGCTCCAACTGGATTAGGCAGAGACCTCTTGTGAGTGTCCTGTGCTCCAACTGGATTAGGCAGAGACCTCTTGTGAGTGTCCTGTGCTCCAACTGGATTAGGCAGAGACCTCTTGTGAGTGTCCTGTGCTCCAACTGGATTAGGCAGAGACCTCTTGTGAGTGTCCTATGCTCCAACTGGATTAGGCAGAGACCTCTTGTGAGTGTCCTATGCTCCAACTGGATTAGGCAGAGACCTCTTGTGAGTGTCCTGTGCTCCAACTGGATTAGGCAGAGACCTCTGTGAGTGTCCTGTGCTCCAACTGGATTAGGCAGAGACCTCTTGTGAGTGTCCTGTGCTCCAACTGGATTAGGCAGAGACCTCTTGTGAGTGTCCTATGCTCCAACTGGATTAGGCAGAGACCTCTTGTGAGTGTCCTATGCTCTAACTGGATTAGGCAGAGACGTCTTGTGAGTGTCCTATGCTCCAACTGGATTAGGCAGAGACCTCTTGTGAGTGTCCTATGCTCTAACTGGATTAGGCAGAGACATCTTGTGAGTGTCCTATGCTCTAACTGGATTAGGCAGAGACCTCTTGTGAGTGTCCTGTGCTCCAACTGGATTAGGCAGAGACCTCTTGTGAGTGTCCTGTGCTCCAACTGGATTAGGCAGAGACCTCTTGTGAGTGTCCTATGCTCCAAATGGTGCTCAGAGGATTGAAGAATAAACCCTATTGTCAGAGATCAACAAATTAATGGTAAACTTCTAGTAGAAAGATTAGTCAAGTCACACAAAATAAGTGTCCAACTCTTCCAATTTATCTTAACACCACTATCAAGTCAATAACATATAAACAAACAATTATTACAAGATGTCCACAGAAAATTTGCAACCATCAACAAAAAATCAGCAACCATGAACAAAAGATGTCAACAAAATTCAGCAACCATCAACAAATGATCATCATCATTACTTTCCTCTCAGGCTGAAGGTAGCACATAGGACAGAAGTCATAGGTACCCACGGTTGGAGGATCTGATCCTAGTTCTTGCTTCTTTCTTAGTCCCATGCTTGAGCCTTCCCTAGAAATTCTTCTGCGTAGCAATTCTCCAGGTCTGCCTTGTTTCTTTTACCAGATGCTTTCCAAATAAATGCCTGACAGGGAAGTCTTTCTTCATTCATTGTCAGCACATGACCGATGTATTTCTTCATTCATTGTCAGCACATGACCGATGTATTCTTCTTATAAAGCTTAACACGTATTCATGTTTTGATTCCTCTCTTATCTGTTCATTTGAAATGTATTCTTTCCAGCTTATGTTTGAGATCCTACAAGGACATCTGTTTCAAAGACATTTCATTCCCTTTCTAACATCTGCATGGATCTTCAACGTTCACATCCATATATTAGCACTGGTATCACACAGGAGTTGAACAATCAAAGTTTTGTTTGTTTACTGAGAACTTTGGATCTCCAAATGTTCATTAGTTTGTTGAAAGCATTTGATGCTAGTGTGAGGCATGTCATGCATGACCTCTGATGTTATAACAACAAAAAATGTCAACAAAAAATCTGCAACAACTAATCACAGAGATCTTTTAACAATTCAAGGAAAATTAATGAATATTATCAAACCATAAGAACACAGGTCAAATAACTAGGGATGGGACATTTTAATCCTTGAATCTTGAAAAATATCAGAGATGAAAAAACTTCAATCTTCACATTTTTTTGTCACTATTTGAAGCCTAAACTAAAGAAGTGAAAACTTGTGGAAGGATTACTTTTAGCATCACAGACATCCAAGAGAAGCACTCAACAACAACAAAACAATGAATGTTGTCATTTCAGTGGCACTAATCTAAGTGCCATTGCTTTCAGCCTTTGCCATCCAGCGGAATCTCCTGGAACTCTCTAGTCATCTGAGTGCCAAAACCACTGTTCCGCTGGCTGAAAAGCTGACGTTTGGCGTTCGAAGCCCGCGGTAGACAGAAAGATTTTTTCTATCGGGGGTGAAATAAAAATCCTGAGTCACACACGTCGTGCTTGACCAAGCGGCCTTTATCCTCTGGTTCTATCATTGCGCCACCCCCCCCCCCATACACCAGCAATGGTACTATGTGTCGTAAAGATAGTTTTTTTAAAATCAAAATTTCTTGCAACAAGCTCTCGATAGTTTCGGGTTTCCAGTAACTCATGCCGAGGTATACAAAGTCTGCATCACACACATGACTCAAGTTGTCTGCATCACACACACATGACTCAAGTTGTCTACATCACACACACATGACTCAAGTTGTCTACATCACACACACATGACTCAAGTTGTCTACATCACACACATGACTCAAGTTGTCTACATCACACACATGACTCAAGTTGTCTGCATCACACACATGACTCAAGTTGTCTACATCACACACATGACTCAAGTTGTCTACATCACACACACATGACTCAAGTTGTCTACATCACACACACATGACTCAAGTTGCCTACCAACTAACTACTCTGTCTACAGCTCAGAGTTGTTAATTCCAGCCAACTCCCCAGCAGAACCTCGCTCACTCACTTGCTCACTCACTTCACACACACACTCCTAGTTATCCAATTAATCATGTTTACCTCAACATTAACATATGCCAGACTCTACTGTTATCAAATAACAAATGTCCCACACGTGAAATGTTACTCAAATTATTTTTTTGCTAGATTATGCTGAGAGAAGGAATCACAAGATTTAAAATGATGTTCTTTATTTACAAAACATACATTTCCTTTGCATCTTTTTAAGAAATGTGGGTCTATTTTTGGTAAATATATATTCTTTAATTTGTTTCTCATGAGACCAGATTTCAAATTTGAATTAAGTTTCAAACTTTGAAGTAGAAGTCTTGTTTTCTCAATTTTATTATTAATTCTGACAGTAAATGAAGGCATCAAAAACACAAGGTCAGCATTTCAGAAAATTGAAAATGCCCCTTACAATAACATGAAAACTGCTGGGAGTTCCACGGACACTGGGGCAAACAAGCAGGGATGAAACTCCAAACTGGCAACCAATTCAAATAATTTCCTTTCTAGCCATTTTTTCTTCTTCATTGAAATATTTCTTATCTAAAACTGTTCCTATCTAAAACACTTGCTATCTAGAACACTTTCAATCTAAAATGCTATCTAAAACATTTACTATCTAACACACTTGCTATCTAAAACATGAGCTA
This sequence comes from Megaustenia siamemsis, assembly GCA_032433765.1. NCBI lineage: Eukaryota > Metazoa > Mollusca > Gastropoda > Stylommatophora > Ariophantidae > Megaustenia > Megaustenia siamemsis. The sequence continues at coordinate 74,306,500 of JAVIAB010000126.1, read as the reverse complement.
TTCAGAACATTTTCAATCTAAAAAACTTGATATCTAAAACACTTGCTATCTAGAACACTTTAGATCTAAAACACATCCTAACTAAGTTGCCACTGGGCTTGCTGTGTTTTCTTGTATTTGGGAGCTGTGTGGAACAGCCAGCTACAACAAAAGAAAACAACAGACACAGAGGCATGACTACAAGTCCCTCCCCCAGCAGCAGACTCAAAGGGAAACCCGAACTTTAATGGCCACCCCTGAATTTAAGAGAAAAGCTAAATCAAACATGGCAGGTATGACATCATCTTGACAGACATTTCTTGGCTACAATCACTAGTTTATCTCTGCTCATTTCTTGGGTACACTCACTAGTTTATCTCTGCTCATTTCTTGGGTACACTCACTAGTTTATCTCTGCTCATTTCTTGGGTACACTCAGTAGTTTATCTCTGCTCATTTCTTAGCTACACTCACTAGTTTATCTCTGCTCATTTCTTTGGTACACTCACTAGTTTATCTCTGCTCATTTCTTAGCTACACTCACTAGTTTATCTCTGCTCATTTCTTGGGTACACTCACTAGTTTATCTCTGCTCATTTCTTAGCTACACTCACTAGTTTATCTCTGCTCATTTCTTGGGTACACTCACTAGTTTATCTCTGCTCATTTCTTAGCTACACTCACTAGTTTATCTCTGCTCATTTCTTGGCTACACTCACTAGTTTATCTCTGCTCATTTCTTGGGTACACTCACTAGTTTATCTCTGCTCATTTCTTGGGTACACTCACTAGTTTATCTCTGCTCATTTCTTGGCTACACTCACTAGTTTATCTCTGCTCATTTCTTGGATACACTCACTAGTTTATCTCTGCTCATTTCTTGGGTACACTCACTAGTTTATCTCTGCTCATTTCTTGGGTACACTCACTAGTTTATCTCTGCTCATTTCTTGGCTACACTCACTAGTTTATCTCTGCTCATTTCTTAGCTACACTCACTAGTTTATCTCTGCTCATTTCTTGGGTACACTCACTAGTTTATCTCTGCTCATTTCTTGGGTACACTCACTAGTTTATCTCTGCTCATTTCTTGGGTACACTCACTAGTTTATCTCTGCTCATTTCTTGGGTACACTCACTAGTTTATCTCTGCTCATTTCTTGGGTACACTCAGTAGTTTATCTCTGCTCATTTCTTGGGTACACTCACTAGTTTATCTATGCTCATTTCTTGGGTACACTCACTAGTTTATCTCTGCTCATTTCTTGAGTACACTCAGTAGTTTATCTATGCTCATTTCTTGGCTACACTCACTAGTTTATCTCTGCTCATTTCTTGGCTACACTCACTAGTTTATCTCTGCTCATTTCTTGGGTACACTCACTAGTTTATCTCTGCTCATTTCTTGGCTACACTCACTAGTTTATCTCTGCTCATTTCTTGAGTACACTCACTAGTTTATCTCTGCTCAATTCTTGGGTACACTCAGTAGTTTATCTCTGCTCAATTCTTGGGTACACTCACTAGTTTATCTCTGCTCATTTCTTGGCTATACTCACTAGTTTATCTCTGCTCATTTCTTGGCTACACTCACTAGTTTATCTCTGCTCTTTTCTTGGGTACACTCAGTAGTTTATCTCTGCTCATTTCTTGGGTACACTCACTAGTTTATCTCTGCTCATGGGTGTCCGGTTAGCGCAATCGATAGGCGGTTGGCTTACCACGGCAACAGCCGGGGTTCGTACCCTGGCGAGGACACCTGGGTTTTACTAATTCCCTAAAAATTAGTACCTCTGAAGTCGGAGTAAATCTGCCTGCATGGCGAGGGGCATCCTGTAATGGGTTAAAACAGACTTTACACGCAAAATTCAGTCCCACAAAAATTGAGTGGGTGGGACTTCGTCAGAGTTCAAAGCTGACGAAAGCGAACGAACGAACGATCTCTGCTCATTTCTTGAGTACACTCAGTAGTTTATCTCTGCTCATTTCTTGGGTACACTCAGTAGTTTATCTCTGCTCATTTCTTGGGTACACTCACTAGTTTATCTCTGCTCATTTCTTGGGTACACTCACTAGTTTAGCTATGCTCATTTCTTGGGTACACTCAGTAGTTTATCTCTGCTCATTTCTTGGGTACACTCACTAGTTTATCTCTGCTCATTTCTTGGGTACACTCAGTAGTTTATCTCTGCTCATTTCTTGGGTACACTCACTAGTTTATCTCTGCTCATTTCTTGGGTACACTCACTAGTTTATCTCCGCTCATTTCTTGGGTACACTCACTAGTTTATCTATGCTCATTTCTTGGGTACACTCACTATTTTATCTCTGCTCATTTCTTGGGTACACTCACTAGTTTATCTCTGCTCATTTCTTAGCTACACTCACTAGTTTATCTCTGCTCATTTCTTAGCTACACTCACTAGTTTATCTCTGCTCATTTCTTAGCTACACTCACTAGTTTATCTCTGCTCATTTCTTAGCTACACTCACTAGTTTATCTCTGCTCATTTCTTGGGTACACTCACTAGTTTATCTATGCTCATTTCTTGGGTACACTCACTAGTTTATCTATGCTCATTTCATGGGTACACTCACAAGTTTATCTCTGCTCATTTCTTGAGTACACTCAGTAGTTTATCTCTGCTCATTTCTTGGCTACACTCACTAGTTTATCTCTGCTCATTTCTTGGGTACACTCAGTAGTTTATCTCTGCTCATTTCTTGGGTACACTCAGTAGTTTATCTCTGCTCATTTCTTGGCTACACTCACTAGTTTATCTCTGCTCATTTCTTGGCTACACTCACTAGTTTATCTCTGCTCATTTCTTGAGTACACTCAGTAGTTTATCTCTGCTCAATTCTTGGGTACACTCAGTAGTTTATCTCTGCTCAATTCTTGGGTACACTCACTAGTTTATCTCTGCTCATTTCTTGGGTACACTCACTAGTTTATCTCTGCTCATTTCTTGGGTACACTCATTAGTTTATCTCTGCTCATTTCTTGGGTACACTCACTAGTTTATCTCTGCTCATTTCTTGGGTACACTCAGTAGTTTATCTCTGCTCATTTCTTGGGTACACTCACTAGTTTATCTCTGCTCATTTCTTGAGTACACTCACTAGTTTATCTCTGCTCATTTCTTGGCTACACTCACTAGTTTATCTCTGCTCATTTCTTGGCTACACTCACTAGTTTATCTCTGCTCATTTCTTGGGTACACTCACTAGTTTATCTCTGCTCATTTCTTGGCTACACTCACTAGTTTATCTCTGCTCATTTCTTGGGTACACTCACTAGTTTATCTCTGCTCATTTCTTGGGTACACTCACTAGTTTATCTCTGCTCATTTCTTGGGTACACTCACTAGTTTATCTCTGCTCATTTCTTGGCTACACTCACTAGTTTATCTCTGCTCATTTCTTAGCTACACTCACTAGTTTATCTCTGCTCATTTCTTGGGTACACTCACTAGTTTATCTCTGCTCATTTCTTGGGTACACTCACTAGTTTATCTCTGCTCATTTCTTGGGTACACTCACTAGTTTATCTCTGCTCATTTCTTGGGTACACTCACTAGTTTATCTCTGCTCATTTCTTGGGTACACTCAGTAGTTTATCTCTGCTCATTTCTTGGGTACACTCACTAGTTTATCTATGCTCATTTCTTGGGTACACTCACTAGTTTATCTCTGCTCATTTCTTGAGTACACTCAGTAGTTTATCTATGCTCATTTCTTGGCTACACTCACTAGTTTATCTCTGCTCATTTCTTGGCTACACTCACTAGTTTATCTCTGCTCATTTCTTGGGTACACTCACTAGTTTATCTCTGCTCATTTCTTGGCTACACTCACTAGTTTATCTCTGCTCATTTCTTGTGTACACTCACTAGTTTATCTCTGCTCAATTCTTGGGTACACTCAGTAGTTTATCTCTGCTCAATTCTTGGGTACACTCACTAGTTTATCTCTGCTCATTTCTTGGCTATACTCACTAGTTTATCTCTGCTCATTTCTTGGCTACACTCACTAGTTTATCTCTGCTCTTTTCTTGGGTACACTCAGTAGTTTATCTCTGCTCATTTCTTGGGTACACTCACTAGTTTATCTCTGCTCATGGGTGTCCGGTTAGCGCAATCGATAGGCGGTTGGCTTACCACGGCAACAGCCGGGGTTCGTACCCTGGCGAGGACACCTGGGTTTTACTAATTCCCTAAAAATTAGTACCTCTGAAGTCGGAGTAAATCTGCCTGCATGGCGAGGGGCATCCTGTAATGGGTTTAAAACAGACTTTACACGCAAAATTCAGTCCCACAAAAATTGAGTGGGTGGGACTTCGTCAGAGTTCAAAGCTGACGAAAGCGAACGAACGAACGATCTCTGCTCATTTCTTGAGTACACTCAGTAGTTTATCTCTGCTCATTTCTTGGGTACACTCAGTAGTTTATCTCTGCTCATTTCTTGGGTACACTCACTAGTTTATCTCTGCTCATTTCTTGGGTACACTCACTAGTTTAGCTATGCTCATTTCTTGGGTACACTCAGTAGTTTATCTCTGCTCATTTCTTGGGTACACTCACTAGTTTATCTCTGCTCATTTCTTGGGTACACTCAGTAGTTTATCTCTGCTCATTTCTTGGGTACACTCACTAGTTTATCTCTGCTCATTTCTTGGGTACACTCACTAGTTTATCTCCGCTCATTTCTTGGGTACACTCACTAGTTTATCTATGCTCATTTCTTGGGTACACTCACTAGTTTATCTCTGCTCATTTCTTGGGTACACTCACTAGTTTATCTCTGCTCATTTCTTAGCTACACTCACTAGTTTATCTCTGCTCATTTCTTAGCTACACTCACTAGTTTATCTCTGCTCATTTCTTAGCTACACTCACTAGTTTATCTCTGCTCATTTCTTAGCTACACTCACTAGTTTATCTCTGCTCATTTCTTGGGTACACTCACTAGTTTATCTATGCTCATTTCTTGGGTACACTCACTAGTTTATCTATGCTCATTTCATGGGTACACTCACTAGTTTATCTCTGCTCATTTCTTGAGTACACTCAGTAGTTTATCTCTGCTCATTTCTTGGCTACACTCACTAGTTTATCTCTGCTCATTTCTTGGGTACACTCAGTAGTTTATCTCTGCTCATTTCTTGGGTACACTCAGTAGTTTATCTCTGCTCATTTCTTGGCTACACTCACTAGTTTATCTCTGCTCATTTCTTGGCTACACTCACTAGTTTATCTCTGCTCATTTCTTGAGTACACTCAGTAGTTTATCTCTGCTCAATTCTTGGGTACACTCAGTAGTTTATCTCTGCTCAATTCTTGGGTACACTCACTAGTTTATCTCTGCTCATTTCTTGGGTACACTCACTAGTTTATCTCTGCTCATTTCTTGGGTACACTCATTAGTTTATCTCTGCTCATTTCTTGGGTACACTCACTAGTTTATCTCAGCTCATTTCTTGGGTACACTCAGTAGTTTATCTCTGCTCATTTCTTGGGTACACTCACTAGTTTATCTCTGCTCATTTCTTGAGTACACTCAGTAGTTTATCTCTGCTCATTTCTTGGGTACACTCAGTAGTTTATCTCTGCTCATTTCTTGGGTACACTCACTAGTTTATCTCTGCTCATTTCTTGGGTACACTCACTAGTTTAGCTATGCTCATTTCTTGGGTACACTCAGTAGTTTATCTCTGCTCGTTTCTTGGGTACGCCCACTAGTTTATCTCTGCTCATTCTTGGGTACACTCACTAGTTTATCTCCGCTCATTCCTTGGGTACACTCACTAGTTTATCTCTGCTCATTTCTTGGGTACACTCACTAGTTTATCTCCGCTCATTTCTTGGGTACATTCACTAGTTTATCTCTGCTCATTTCTTGGGTACACACACTAGTTTATCTCTGCTCATTTCTTGGGTACACTCACTAGTTTATCTCTGCTCATTTCTTGAGTACACTCAGTAGTTTATCTCCGCTCATTTCTTGGGTACACTCAGTAGTTTATCTCCGCTCATTTCTTGGCTACACTCAGTAGTTTATCTCTGCTCATTTCTTGGGTACACTCACTAGTTTATCTCTGCTCATTTCTTGGGTACACTCACTAGTTTATCTCTGCTCATTTCTTGGGTACACTTACTAGTTTATCTCTGCTCATTTCTTGGGTACACTCACTAGTTTATCTCTGCTCATTTCTTGGGTACACTCACTAGTTTATCTCTGCTCATTTCTTGGGTACACTCACTAGTTTATCTCTGCTCATTTCTTGGGTACACTCACTAGTTTATCTCTGCTCATTTCTTGGCTACACTCACTAGTTTATCTCTGCTCATTTCTTGGGTACACTCACTAGTTTATCTCTGCTCATTTCTTGGCTACACTCACTAGTTTATCTCTGTCATTTCTTGAGTACACTCAGTAGTTTATCTCCGCTCATTTCTTGGGTACACTCAGTAGTTTATCTCCGCTCATTTCTTGGCTACACTCACTAGTTTATCTCTGCTCATTTCTTGGGTACACTCACTAGTTTATCTCTGCTCATTTCTGGGCTACACTCACTAAGTTTATCTCTGCTCATTTCTGGGCTACACTCAGTAGTTTATCTCTGCTCATTTCTGGGCTACACTCACTAGTTTATCTCTGCTCATTTCTTGGCTACACTCAGTAGTTTATCTCTGCTCATTTCTTGGCTACACTCAGTAGTTTATCTCTGCTCATTTCTTGGCTACACTCACTAGTTTATCTCTGCTCATTTCTTGGGTACACTCACTAGTTTATCTCTGCTCATTTCTTGGGTACACTCACTAGTTTATCTCTGCTCATTTCTTGGGTACACTCATTAGTTTATCTCTGCTCATTTCTTGGGTACACTCACTAGTTTATCTCTGCTCATTTCTTGGGTACACTCAGTAGTTTATCTCTGCTCATTTCTTGGGTACACTCAGTAGTTTATCTCTGCTCATTTCTTGGGTACACTCACTAGTTTATCTCTGCTCATTTCTTGGGTACACTCACTAGTTTATCTCTGCTCATTTCTTGGGTACACTCACTAGTTTAGCTATGCTCATTTCTTGGGTACACTCACTAGTTTATCTCTGCTCATTTCTTGGGTACACTCACTAGTTTATCTCTGCTCATTTCTTGGGTACACTCACTAGTTTATCTCTGCTCATTTCTTGGGTACACTCACTAGTTTATCTCCGCTCATTTCTTGGGTACACTCACTAGTTTATCTATGCTCATTTCTTGGGTACACTCACTAGTTTATCTCTGCTCATTTCTTGGGTACACTCACTAGTTTATCTCTGCTCATTTCTTAGCTACACTCACTAGTTTATCTCTGCTCATTTCTTAGCTACACTCACTAGTTTATCTCTGCTCATTTCTTGGGTACACTCACTAGTTTATCTATGCTCATTTCTTGGGTACACTCACTAGTTTATCTATGCTCATTTCTTGGGTACACTCACTAGTTTATCTCTGCTCATTTCTTGAGTACACTCACTAGTTTATCTCTGCTCATTTCTTGGCTACACTCACTAGTTTATCTCTGCTCATTTCTTGGGTACACTCAGTAGTTTATCTCTGCTCATTTCTTGGGTACACTCAGTAGTTTATCTCTGCTCATTTCTTGGCTACACTCACTAGTTTATCTCTGCTCATTTCTTGGCTACACTCACTAGTTTATCTCTGCTCATTTCTTGAGTACACTCAGTAGTTTATCTCTGCTCAATTCTTGGGTACACTCAGTAGTTTATCTCTGCTCAATTCTTGGGTACACTCACTAGTTTATCTCTGCTCATTTCTTGGGTACACTCACTAGTTTATCTCTGCTCATTTCTTGGGTACACTCATTAGTTTATCTCTGCTCATTTCTTGGGTACACTCACTAGTTTATCTCCGCTCATTTCTTGGCTACACTCAGTAGTTTATCTCCGCTCATTTCTTGGGTACACTCACTAGTTTATCTCTGCTCATTTCTTGGGTACACTCACTAGTTTATCTCTGCTCATTTCTTGGGTACACTCACTAGTTTATCTCTGCTCATTTCTTGGCTACACTCACTAGTTTATCTCTGCTCATTTCTTGGGTACACTCACTAGTTTATCTCTGCTCATTTCTTGGCTACACTCACTAGTTTATCTCTGCTCATTTCTTGAGTACACTCAGTAGTTTATCTCCGCTCATTTCTTGGGTACACTCAGTAGTTTATCTCCGCTCATTTCTTGGCTACACTCACTAGTTTATCTCTGCTCATTTCTTGGGTACACTCACTAGTTTATCTCTGCTCATTTCTGGACTACACTCACTAAGTTTATCTCTGCTCATTTCTGGGCTACACTCACTAAGTTTATCTATGCTCATTTCTTAGCTACACTCAGTAGTTTATCTCTGCTCATTTCTGGGCTACACTCACTAGTTTATCTCTGCTCATTTCTTGGCTACACTCAGTAGTTTATCTATGTTCATTTCTTAGCTACACTCACTAGTTTATCTCTGCTCATTTCTTGGCTACACTCACTAGTTTATCTCTGCTCATTTCTTGGGTACACTCACTAGTTTATCTCTGCTCATTTCTTGGGTACACTCATTAGTTTATCTCTGCTCATTTCTTGGGTACACTCAGTAGTTTATCTCTGCTCATTTCTTGGGTACACTCACTAGTTTATCTCTGCTCATTTCTTGAGTACACTCAGTAGTTTATCTCTGCTCATTTCTTGGGTACACTCAGTAGTTTATCTCTGCTCATTTCTTGGGTACACTCACTAGTTTATCTCTGCTCATTTCTTGGGTACACTCACTAGTTTAGCTATGCTCATTTCTTGGGTACACTCAGTAGTTTATCTCCGCTCATTTCTTGGGTACACTCACTAGTTTATCTCTGCTCATTTCTTGGGTACACTCACTAGTTTATCTCCGCTCATTTCTTGGGTACACTCACTAGTTTATCTCTGCTCATTTCTTGGGTACACTCACTAGTTTATCACTGCTCATTTCTTGGGTACACTCACTAGTTTATCTCTGCTCATTTCTTAGCTACACTCACTAGTTTATCTCTGTTCATTTCTTGGGTACACTCACTAGTTTATCTATGCTCATTTCTTAGCTACACTCACTAGTTTATCTCTGCTCATTTCTTGGGTACACTCACTAGTTTATCTATGCTTATTTCTTGGGTACACTCCCTAGTTTATCTATGCTCATTTCTTGGGTACACTCACTAGTTTATCTCTGCTCATTTCTTGGGTACACTCACTAGTTTATCACTGCTCATTTCTTGGGTACACTCACTAGTTTATCTCTGCTCATTTCTTAGCTACACTCACTAGTTTATCTCTGCTCATTTCTTGGGTACACTCACTAGTTTATCTATACTCATTTCTTAGCTACACTCACTAGTTTATCTCTGCTCATTTCTTGGGTACACTCACTAGTTTATCTATGCTTATTTCTTGGGTACACTCACTAGTTTATCTATGCTCATTTCTTGGGTACACTCACTAGTTTATCTCTGCTCATTTCTTGAGTACACTCAGTAGTTTATCTATGCTCATTTCTTGGCTACACTCACTAGTTTATCTCTGCTCATTTCTTGGGTACACTCAGTAGTTTATCTCTGCTCATTTCTTGGGTACACTCACTAGTTTATCTCTGCTCATTTCTTGGGTACACTCACTAGTTTATCTCCGCTCATTTCTTGGGTACACTCACTAGTTTATCTCTGCTCATTCCTTGGGTACACTCACTAGTTTATCTCTGCTCATTTCTTGGGTACACTCACTAGTTTATCTCTGCTCATTTCTTAGCTACACTCACTAGTTTATCTCTGCTCATTTCTTGGGTACACTCAGTAGTTTATCTCTGCTCATTTCTTGGGTACACTCACTAGTTTATCTCTGCTCATTTCTTAGCTACACTCACTAGTTTATCTCTGCTCATTTCTTGGGTACACTCACTAGTTTATCTCTGCTCATTTCTTGGGTACACTCACTAGTTTATCTATGCTCATTTCTTGGGTACACTCACTAGTTTATCTATGCTCATTTCTTGGGTACACTCACTAGTTTATCTATGCTCATTTCTTGGGTACACTCACTAGTTTATCTCTGCTCATTTCTTGAGTACACTCAGTAGTTTATCTCTGCTCATTTCTTGGCTACACTCACTAGTTTATCTCTGCTCATTTCTTGGGTACACTCAGTAGTTTATCTCTGCTCATTTCTTGGGTACACTCAGTAGTTTATCTCTGCTCATTTCTTGGCTACACTCACTAGTTTATCTCTGCTCATTTCTTGGCTACACTCACTAGTTTATCTCTGCTCATTTCTTGAGTACACTCAGTAGTTTATCTCTGCTCAATTCTTGGGTACACTCAGTAGTTTATCTCTGCTTAATTCTTGGGTACACTCACTAGTTTATCTCTGCTCATTTCTTGGGTACACTCACTAGTTTATCTCTGCTCATTTCTTGGGTACACTCATTAGTTTATCTCTGCTCATTTCTTGGGTACACTCACTAGTTTATCTCTGCTCATTTCTTGGGTACACTCAGTAGTTTATCTCTGCTCATTTCTTGGGTACACTCACTAGTTTATCTCTGCTCATTTCTTGAGTACACTCAGTAGTTTATCTCTGCTCATTTCTTGGGTACACTCAGTAGTTTATCTCTGCTCATTTCTTGGGTACACTCACTAGTTTATCTCTGCTCATTTCTTGGGTACACTCACTAGTTTAGCTATGCTCATTTCTTGGGTACACTCAGTAGTTTATCTCCGCTCATTTCTTGGGTACGCTCACTAGTTTATCTCCGCTCATTTCTTGGGTACACTCACTAGTTTATCTCCGCTCATTCCTTGGGTACACTCACTAGTTTATCTCTGCTCATTTCTTGGGTACACTCACTAGTTTATCTCCGCTCATTTCTTGGGTACACTCACTAGTTTATCTCTGCTCATTTCTTGGGTACACACACTAGTTTATCTCCGCTCATTTCTTGGGTACACTCACTAGTTTATCTCTGCTCATTTCTTGAGTACACTCAGTAGTTTATCTCTGCTCATTTCTTGGGTACACTCAGTAGTTTATCTCCGCTCATTTCTTGGGTACACTCACTAGTTTATCTCTGCTCATTTCTTGGGTACACTCACTAGTTTATCTCTGCTCATTTCTTGGGTACACTCACTAGTTTATCTCTGCTCATTTCTTGGGTACACTTACTAGTTTTTCTCTGCTCATTTCTTGGGTACACTCACTAGTTTATCTCTGCTCATTTCTTGGGTACACTCACTAGTTTATCTCTGCTCATTTCTTGGGTACACTCACTAGTTTATCTCTGCTCATTTCTTGGGTACACTCACTAGTTTATCTCTGCTCATTTCTTGGGTACACTCACTAGTTTATCTCTGCTCATTTCTTGAGTACACTCAGTAGTTTATCTCTGCTCATTTCTTGGGTACACTCACTAGTTTATCTCTGCTCATTTCTTGGGTACACTCACTAGTTTAGCTATGCTCATTTCTTGGGTACACTCAGTAGTTTATCTCCGCTCATTTCTTGGGTACACTCACTAGTTTATCTCTGCTCATTTCTTGGGTACACTCACTAGTTTATCTCCGCTCATTTCTTGGGTACACTCACTAGTTTATCTCTGCTCATTTCTTGGGTACACTCACTAGTTTATCTCTGCTCATTTCTTGGGTACACTCACTAGTTTATCTCTGCTCATTTCTTAGCTACACTCACTAGTTTATCTCTGCTCATTTCTTGGGTACACTCACTAGTTTATCTATGCTCATTTCTTAGCTACACTCACTAGTTTATCTCTGCTCATTTCTTGGGTACACTCACTAGTTTATCTATGCTCATTTCTTGGGTACACTCACTAGTTTATCTATGCTTATTTCTTGGGTACACTCACTAGTTTATCTATGCTCATTTCTTGGGTACACTCACTAGTTTATCTATGCTCATTTCTTGGGTACACTCACTAGTTTATCTCTGCTCATTTCTTGAGTACACTCAGTAGTTTATCTATGCTCATTTCTTGGCTACACTCACTAGTTTATCTCTGCTCATTTCTTGGGTACACTCAGTAGTTTATCTCTGCTCATTTCTTGGGTACACTCACTAGTTTATCTCTGCTCATTTCTTGGGTACACTCAGTAGTTTATCTCTGCTCATTTCTTGGGTACACTCACTAGTTTATCTCTGCTCATTTCTTGGGTACACTCACTAGTTTATCTCTGCTCATTTCTTAGCTACACTCACTAGTTTATCTCTGCTCATTTCTTGGGTACACTCACTAGTTTATCTCTGCTCATTTCTTAGCTACACTCACTAGTTTATCTCTGCTCATTTCTTGGGTACACTCACTAGTTTATCTCTGCTCATTTCTTAGCTACACTCACTAGTTTATCTCTGCTCATTTCTTAGCTACACTCACTAGTTTATCTCTGCTCATTTCTTGGGTACACTCACTAGTTTATCTATGCTCATTTCTTGGGTACACTCACTAGTTTATCTCTGCTCATTTCTTGGGTACACTCACTAGTTTATCTATGCTCATTTCTTGGGTACACTCACTAGTTTATCTCTGCTCATTTCTTGAGTACACTCAGTAGTTTATCTCTGCTCATTTCTTGGCTACACTCACTAGTTTATCTCTGCTCATTTCTTGGGTACACTCAGTAGTTTATCTCTGCTCATTTATTGGGTACACTCAGTAGTTTATCTCTGCTCATTTCTTGGCTACACTCACTAGTTTATCTCTGCTCATTTCTTGGCTACACTCACTAGTTTATCTCTGCTCATTTCTTGAGTACACTCAGTAGTTTATCTCTGCTCAATTCTTGGGTACACTCAGTAGTTTATCTCTGCTCAATTCTTGGGTACACTCACTAGTTTATCTCTGCTCATTTCTTGGGTACACTCACTAGTTTATCTCTGCTCATTTCTTGGGTACACTCATTAGTTTATCTCTGCTCATTTCTTGGGTACACTCACTAGTTTATCTCTGCTCATTTCTTGGGTACACTCAGTAGTTTATCTCTGCTCATTTCTTGGGTACACTCACTAGTTTATCTCTGCTCATTTCTTGAGTACACTCAGTAGTTTATCTCTGCTCATTTCTTGGGTACACTCAGTAGTTTATCTCTGCTCATTTCTTGGGTACACTCACTAGTTTATCTCTGCTCATTTCTTGGGTACACTCACTAGTTTAGCTATGCTCATTTCTTGGGTACACTCAGTAGTTTATCTCCGCTCATTTCTTGGGTACGCTCACTAGTTTATCTCCGCTCATTTCTTGGGTACACTCACTAGTTTATCTCCGCTCATTCCTTGGGTACACTCACTAGTTTATCTCTGCTCATTTCTTGGGTACACTCACTAGTTTATCTCCGCTCATTTCTTGGGTACACTCACTAGTTTATCTCTGCTCATTTCTTGGGTACACACACTAGTTTATCTCTGCTCATTTCTTGGGTACACTCACTAGTTTATCTCTGCTCATTTCTTGAGTACACTCAGTAGTTTATCTCCGCTCATTTCTTGGGTACACTCAGTAGTTTATCTCCGCTCATTTCTTGGGTACACTCACTAGTTTATCTCTGCTCATTTCTTGGGTACACTCACTAGTTTATCTCTGCTCATTTCTTGGGTACACTCACTAGTTTATCTCTGCTCATTTCTTGGGTACACTTACTAGTTTATCTCTGCTCATTTCTTGGGTACACTCACTAGTTTATCTCTGCTCATTTCTTGGGTACACTCACTAGTTTATCTCTGCTCATTTCTTGGGTACACTCACTAGTTTATCTCTGCTCATTTCTTGGGTACACTCACTAGTTTATCTCTGCTCATTTCTTGGCTACACTCACTAGTTTATCTCTGCTCATTTCTTGGGTACACTCAGTAGTTTATCTCTGCTCATTTCTTGGCTACACTCACTAGTTTATCTCTGCTCATTTCTTGAGTACACTCAGTAGTTTATCTCCGCTCATTTCTTGGGTACACTCAGTAGTTTATCTCCGCTCATTTCTTGGCTACACTCACTAGTTTATCTCTGCTCATTTCTTGGGTACACTCACTAGTTTATCTCTGCTCATTTCTGGGCTACACTCACTAAGTTTATCTCTGCTCATTTCTGGGCTACACTCACTAAGTTTATCTATGCTCATTTCTTAGCTACACTCAGTAGTTTATCTCTGCTCATTTCTGGGCTACACTCACTAGTTTATCTCTGCTCATTTCTTGGCTACACTCACTAGTTTATCTCTGCTCATTTCTTGGGTACACTCACTAGTTTATCTATACTCATTTCTTAGCTACACTCACTAGTTTATCTCTGCTCATTTCTTGGGTACACTCACTAGTTTATCTATGCTCATTTCTTGGGTACACTCACTAGTTTATCTATGCTTATTTCTTGGGTACACTCACTAGTTTATCTATGCTCATTTCTTGGGTACACTCACTAGTTTATCTATGCTCATTTCTTGGGTACACTCACTAGTTTATCTCTGCTCATTTCTTGAGTACACTCAGTAGTTTATCTATGCTCATTTCTTGGCTACACTCACTAGTTTATCTCTGCTCATTTCTTGGGTACACTCAGTAGTTTATCTCTGCTCATTTCTTGGGTACACTCACTAGTTTATCTCTGCTCATTTCTTGGGTACACTCAGTAGTTTATCTCTGCTCATTTCTTGGGTACACTCACTAGTTTATCTCTGCTCATTTCTTAGCTACACTCACTAGTTTAACTCTGCTCATTTCTTGGGTACACTCACTAGTTTATCTCTGCTCATTTCTTAGCTACACTCACTAGTTTATCTCTGCTCATTTCTTGGGTACACTCACTAGTTTATCTCTGCTCATTTCTTAGCTACACTCACTAGTTTATCTCTGCTCATTTCTTAGCTACACTCACTAGTTTATCTCTGCTCATTTCTTGGGTACACTCACTAGTTTATCTATGCTCATTTCTTAGCTACACTCACTAGTTTATCTCTGCTCATTTCTTGGGTACACTCAGTAGTTTATCTCTGCTCATTTCTTGGGTACACTCACTAGTTTATCTATGCTTATTTCTTGGGTACACTCACTAGTTTATCTATGCTCATTTCTTGGGTACACTCACTAGTTTATCTATGCTCATTTCTTGGGTACACTCACTAGTTTATCTCTGCTCATTTCTTGAGTACACTCAGTAGTTTATCTATGCTCATTTCTTGGCTACACTCACTAGTTTATCTCTGCTCATTTCTTGGGTACACTCAGTAGTTTATCTCTGCTCATTTCTTGGGTACACTCACTAGTTTATCTCTGCTCATTTCTTGGGTACACTCAGTAGTTTATCTCTGCTCATTTCTTGGGTACACTCACTAGTTTATCTCTGCTCATTTCTTGGGTACACTCACTAGTTTATCTCTGCTCATTTCTTAGCTACACTCACTAGTTTATCTCTGCTCATTTCTTGGGTACACTCACTAGTTTATCTCTGCTCATTTCTTAGCTACACTCACTAGTTTATCTCTGCTCATTTCTTGGGTACACTCACTAGTTTATCTCTGCTCATTTCTTAGCTACACTCACTAGTTTATCTCTGCTCATTTCTTAGCTACACTCACTAGTTTATCTCTGCTCATTTCTTGGGTACACTCACTAGTTTATCTATGCTCATTTCTTGGGTACACTCACTAGTTTATCTCTGCTCATTTCTTGGGTACACTCACTAGTTTATCTATGCTCATTTCTTGGGTACACTCACTAGTTTATCTCTGCTCATTTCTTGAGTACACTCAGTAGTTTATCTCTGCTCATTTCTTGGCTACACTCACTAGTTTATCTCTGCTCATTTCTTGGGTACACTCAGTAGTTTATCTCTGCTCATTTCTTGGGTACACTCACTAGTTTATCTCTGCTCATTTCTTGGCTACACTCACTAGTTTATCTCTGCTCATTTCTTGGCTACACTCACTAGTTTATCTCTGCTCATTTCTTGAGTACACTCAGTAGTTTATCTCTGCTCAATTCTTGGGTACACTCAGTAGTTTATCTCTGCTCAATTCTTGGGTACACTCACTAGTTTATCTCTGCTCATTTCTTGGGTACACTCACTAGTTTATCTCTGCTCATTTCTTGGGTACACTCATTAGTTTATCTCTGCTCATTTCTTGGGTACACTCACTAGTTTATCTCTGCTCATTTCTTGGGTACACTCAGTAGTTTATCTCTGCTCATTTCTTGGGTACACTCACTAGTTTATCTCTGCTCATTTCTTGAGTACACTCAGTAGTTTATCTCTGCTCATTTCTTGGGTACACTCAGTAGTTTATCTCTGCTCATTTCTTGGGTACACTCACTAGTTTATCTCTGCTCATTTCTTGGGTACACTCACTAGTTTAGCTATGCTCATTTCTTGGGTACACTCAGTAGTTTATCTCCGCTCATTTCTTGGGTACGCTCACTAGTTTATCTCCGCTCATTTCTTGGGTACACTCACTAGTTTATCTCCGCTCATTCCTTGGGTACACTCACTAGTTTATCTCTGCTCATTTCTTGGGTACACTCACTAGTTTATCTCCGCTCATTTCTTGGGTACACTCACTAGTTTATCTCTGCTCATTTCTTGGGTACACACACTAGTTTATCTCTGCTCATTTCTTGGGTACACTCACTAGTTTATCTCTGCTCATTTCTTGAGTACACTCAGTAGTTTATCTCCGCTCATTTCTTGGGTACACTCAGTAGTTTATCTCCGCTCATTTCTTGGGTACACTCACTAGTTTATCTCTGCTCATTTCTTGGGTACACTCACTAGTTTATCTCTGCTCATTTCTTGGGTACACTCACTAGTTTATCTCTGCTCATTTCTTGGGTACACTTACTAGTTTATCTCTGCTCATTTCTTGGGTACACTCACTAGTTTATCTCTGCTCATTTCTTGGGTACACTCACTAGTTTATCTCTGCTCATTTCTTGGGTACACTCACTAGTTTATCTCTGCTCATTTCTTGGGTACACTCACTAGTTTATCTCTGCTCATTTCTTGGCTACACTCACTAGTTTATCTCTGCTCATTTCTTGGGTACACTCACTAGTTTATCTCTGCTCATTTCTTGGCTACACTCACTAGTTTATCTCTGCTCATTTCTTGAGTACACTCAGTAGTTTATCTCCGCTCATTTCTTGGGTACACTCAGTAGTTTATCTCCGCTCATTTCTTGGCTACACTCACTAGTTTATCTCTGCTCATTTCTTGGGTACACTCACTAGTTTATCTCTGCTCATTTCTGGGCTACACTCACTAAGTTTATCTCTGCTCATTTCTGGGCTACACTCACTAAGTTTATCTATGCTCATTTCTTAGCTACACTCAGTAGTTTATCTCTGCTCATTTCTGGGCTACACTCACTAGTTTATCTCTGCTCATTTCTTGGGTACACTCACTAGTTTATCTCTACTCATTTCTTGGGTACACTCACTAGTTTATCTATGCTCATTTCTGGGCTACACTCACTAAGTTTATCTATGCTCATTTCTTAGCTACACTCAGTAGTTTATCTATGCTCATTTCTGGGCTACACTCACTAAGTTTATCTATGCTCATTTCTTGGCTACACTCACCAAGTTTATCTATGCTCATTTCTTAGCTACACTCACTAGTTTATCTCTGCTCATTTCTTGGCTACACTCACTAGTTTATCTCTGCTCATTTCTTGGCTACACTCACTAGTTTATCTATGCTCATTTCTGGGCTACACTCACTAGTTTATCTCTGCCTAATTGATGGCACTGGTCATCATAATTCCTGTGGGTATGTAGTGCTCTAAGATCCCTCTCCAGTGATCACAGAGGAAAGTCTCCTCAATGTGTCAAGACTCTCTCCCCTTTAGTTGTTCATCTGTTTCAAATATTTGGATCGATAACACATCATTACTTAAAAAAGGAACCCCATCATATTTTTATTTCTGTTAAAACTTAGTTACGCCCCTGTGTCAACACAAACTGGCAACAAGAACGACAAGGTCAAGACAAGACCTACAGGCTACAAAGTATTCTGGTATTCTGATAACTCACATGCAACTCCTGCAAAGAGCATATGACAAGATTAATCTAAATATTGAATTGTGATGTATTTTACTGACAAATGTGTAACATACAATTCAAACCTTCACAAAGTTAAGATTTGCTGGAGGCGACAGAAAGTAGAAAGTCTAGCTGAAATGACTGCACACAGAAAGTGTAGTCTAGACGACCACAGGTAGAAAGAGTGGCCCACACTGTTTGCATATGTCAGTTTTACGTCTCTAGTCGAGTCCCGAGGGACATACAATTTTGAGAGAAAATCACTTTTTCCTATTTTTCAAACCAGCAGCCATATACCCACATGTCCCCCGCCACACAGGCAGATTTTCTCTGACTTTGGAGGTACTCTCATTTTTCTATTGTTCTTAACAGCCAAAGGTTCTTTACTATGCCCAGAATGGGTCTCCTGTTCTATGTCATTATCTGAGTGGACTCTGATGAACAGAGAAAAGCCATGAACAACAACTACTGATTTGATCTCTACAATATTCCAACCGGTTATGATAACCAAACCTGGGATCTTTTTGTCCAGAAGCCAATGTCTTTCAGACAGTCCAGTCTCTCATAGCCCAGATGACTTCATACATCATCATGTTGCTGTGTTAATCAAGACAAACAGCTGACTGACTGCATTAATATACAGTTAACAATCAGCGCAGTCATCTTGGCTGGAATCTACTGACTGCATTAAAACACATCACAGCACCACACAATGAACAAACACCCTCCACCAAACAATAGAACATATTGTGGAATAAATTTGACATGTTTGTGTGGATGGAATTATTGAAGATGGCATGGTACCACAAGTAGTCTCTCTATATGTTTGTGTGGATGGAATTATTGAAGATGGTATGGTACCACAAGTAGTCTCTCTATATGTTTGTGTGGATGGAATTATTGAAGATGGCATGGTACCACAAGTAGTCTCTCTATATGTTGTGCACAAGACACAAGAGATCAAATTTGCCAGGTTTTATGAGAATTTAATAGATAAATCCAGGAAAATACTTTGTGCATGTTGGATATAACAACAAGAAAATACTTGGAGCATGTTGGTTATAACAACAAGAAAATACTTGATAAGAGGATAGTGAAATAAATACACTTGGAGACCAAAAATGTTCTCTGTGACTGTATGTTTGACTCTAGATGATGCTTTCTCTCTATCCTGCTACCTAAGTAAAGTGCACTGGAGATATCATGTTTCATGAAGTATCCTTTCTTGCTAGACATTTAATGCCTGTCAAGTCATATGATTGTACACATTAACACCTGCTAGTCACATTTTTTTTTCGTTTGCCAGCTTTCATCTCTGGCAAAATCCCTAGAGACTAGGAATTGAATTTTGTGTGTTAATCTGTTTTTCCCTGGCAGCAGTGGGCTCAGGGGTCCCTCGCCGCACAGGCAGATAACTCCGTCTTCAGAGGCACTCATATTTTTTCCGTCGATGAGTAACTGACGTTTCAAGCCGGGCCTTGCTGCTGAGATCAGGGGTTGTTGTCTCAGAGAGAAATCATAAATAAAAATCCCAACTGGTGCAGACGGGAATTTGAACTCACAACCTCTGTCTCGATATCGGCATCTTGCCATGAGACCAACCAGACACCCCCCCACCATGTGACATGATTGTACACACTTAAAGCCTATGTCTCACAAGCCATTTCTGTCAACTGACAAAATGAACGAAGTGGCCCCTCAGCCTGGTCATTATTCTGTCAAATCTAAATAATTTATGATTCACCTATTGTTTGAGATCAAGTAGTCAGAAAATAGCAGATTCTGTGAGAGCACACAGACAGGGTGGCATCATTGTGCTAATAGAAGTACACAGACATGTTTGTGTACATTCTTGCTTGAACATTACACAAACATTGTTTCCTAGGCTGCTCCTTGTGTGGAGATTTAGGTTGGTCAGATGTTGGCTTACTCCGTATGTTGTTAGTATCTCCCACAGCTGTTCTCTGTTAGATGTTGGCTTACTCCGTATGTTGTTAGTATCTCCCACAGTTGTTCTCTGTTAGATGTTGGCTTACTCCGTATGTTGTTAGTATCTCCCACAGTTGTTCTCTGTTAGATGTTGGCTTACTCCATATGTTGTTAGTATCTCCCACAGTTGTTCTCTGTTAGATGTTGCCTTACTCCGTATGTTGTTAGTATCTCCCACAGTTGTTCTCTGTTAGATGTTGGCTTACTCCGTATGTTGTTAGTATCTCCCACAGCTGTTCTCTGTTAGATGTTGCCTTACTCCGTATGTTGTTAGTATCTCCCACAGTTGTTCTCTGTTAGATGTTGCCTTACTCCGTATGTTGTTAGTATCTCCCACAGTTGTTCTCTGTTAGATGTTGGCTTACTCCGTATGTTGTTAGTATCTCCCACAGTTGTTCTCTGTTAGATGTTGGCTTACTCCGTATGTTGTTAGTATCTCCCACAGTTGTTCTCTGTTAGATGTTGGCTTACTCCGTATGTTGTTAGTATCTCCCACAGTTGTTCTCTGTTAGATGTTGGCTTACTCCGTACGTTGTTAGTATCTCCCACAGTTGTTCTCGGTTTACTCTGTTGAATGCCTTTTCCGGGTCAATGAAAGCTATGTACAAGTTTTGATTGTGTTCTGTCGTCTTTGCTAGCTGTTTTAAGGTGAACAGAGCATCAGTACATCCTCTATTTTTTTCAGAACCCCATTTGAGAATCACTTAACTGTAGTTCTATAATTGGTCTCAGGCATTTTTCTAAAATTTTGGCGTATAACTTTTCTACACGGCTGAGAAACAATATACCTCTATATTGACCCCAGTCTCTCTTGCTACCTTTATTTTTCCATATTGGTACGATGAATGCCTGTTGCCAGTCTTCTGGGGCTTTTTGTTGGTGCGATGCTGCATTGAATATTCTGTACAGCCATGTAACTCCTGTTTTTCCTGCTGGTGCTTTTATTTCTATTGGTATATGGAGACTGGTTGGTCTCGTGGCAAGACGCTGGTCTCGAGACAGAGAGGTTGTGGGTTCAAGTACCGGCTGCACCAGTTGGAATTTTTATTTATGATTTCTCTCTGCGGCAACCACCGCTGGTCTCAGAAGTTAGGCCTGGCTTGAGAACATCAACTACTCATCGACTGAAAAAATATGAGTAACCTCGAAGACGGAGTTACCTGCCTGTGAGGTAGCCCTGTGCACACGGCTGCCAGGGACACAAAATTCAGCTCCTAGTCTCTAGGGACCTTGTCAGAGGTGAAAGCTGGTGAATACCCAAAAACAAACATTTCTATTGTTATGTTATCTATCCCAGTTGCTTTATTTCTGGGTGCATGTTTTGACATTAAACATGACAAAAATGTGTCAAAATTGCTTGTCAAAGCCAGACTGTGTCAGCTGCAGCACAGGTTTCAGTGAAATATCAGGACACACACATATACAAGTTCTAACCATGCGACCAGCTCATCGTGTGTCATGATGTTGTCCTTACCGCTCCATATATAAGTTCTGACCATGCGACCAGCTCATCGTGTGTCATGATGTTGTCCTTACCGCTCTACCATGACACAGGACAAAGAGTCAAGATCACAAGACCTGAACAAGAAGCATGTTTTAGCGGCACATTCTGCCTTAACACAATTAGGAAACTGATGAAATGATTCATTGTGAGTGCTCACCTGCAGGACTGCCAGCGCTGGCCTCCATGGCTGGGCTGGTGGAGGTACTGTTGCTAGTGTTGGTACTCTCATCCGAAGTCTTCTTGAAGAAGTTGTGCTGGAGGGCATAGTAGGGTGTGATCCTTGTTTTGGGGTCATACTCCAGCATCCGCAAAATTAAGTCCTTGAACTTGAGATAGTCAGCAACCCCATGACCCATCTCTCCTGCCCTCCGACCGCCAGGACCCCCCGTTTCAGCCCCGATGATGTCATGAAGCTTTCTAGAGTGTGGGGGCTTGCACTGTTGGCAGAAAAATGGAGAACTGCTGGACAAACAGGCACACATCTACAACAGACTGTTTTTAACTTGGACAAACAGGCACACATCTACAACAGACTGTTTCTAACTCGGACAAACAGGCACACATCTACAACAGACTGTTTCTAACTTGGACAAACAGGTACACATCTACAACAGACTGTTTCTAACTTGGACAAACAGGTACACATCTACAACAGACTGTTTCTAACTTGGACAAACAGGTACACATCTACAACAGACTGTTTCTAACTTGGACAAACAGGTACACATCTACAACAGACTGTTTCTAACTTGGACAAACAGGTACACATCTACAACAGACTGTTTCTAACTTGGACAAACAGGCACACATCTCCCACAGACTGTTTCTAACTCAGACAAACAGGCACACATCTACAACAGACTGTTTCTAACTTGGACAAACAGGCACACATCTCCCACAGACTGTTTCTAACTTGGACAAACAGGCACACATCTCCCACAGACTGTTTTTAACTTGGACAAACAGGCACACATCTCCCACAGACTGTTTTTAACTTGGACAAACAGGCACACATCTCCCACAGACTGTTTTTAACTTGGACAAACAGGCACACATCTCCCACAGACTGTTTTTAACTTGACTAGTTCACCAAGAAGCTGTCACATCTTTCATCAATATTTCTAACACACCAATGTCAAGTCACCTTAATATCAATACACCATTATCTCACCTGTAATACAACACCTCAATTTACCCCAACACAAAGTCACCTCAGTCCCAACACACCATTATCCCAATCCACCTGTATTTCTATACCTTTACACTAACACCGCTGACCTTTATCACAACACTCACTCACCTTTACCTCAATGCCAACTAACCTTTCCCAAAACCTACTCACCTTTAACCCAGCACAAACTCACCTTTAACCAGCACAAACTCACCTTTAACCCAGCACAAACTCACCTTTAACCGAACACAAACTCACTTTAACTCAACACAAACTCACCTTTAACCCAACACAAACTCACCTTTAACCCAACACAAACTCACCTTTAACCCAGCACAAACTCACCTTTAACCCAGCACAAACTCACCTTTAACCCAGCACAAACTCACCTTTAACCGAACACAAACTCACTTTAACTCAACACAAACTCACCTTTAACTCAACACAAACTCACCTTTAACCCAGCACAAACTCACCTTTAACCCAGCACAAACTCACCTTTAACCCAACACCAAGTCACCTCTACACAAACACCACTCTACACTCACCATCATCCTAGACATAATGTTTACAGGACATACAAACTCATTACCTTTTTATTGTCCTTCGACTTGCGAGGGACGTATGTTCCATCCGACAAGAGCTCAAAGTACTTGCGTGTTTTCTGTGCTTGGTCCAGCAGATGTTTGGGAGGCATGCCCAAAACTTCAACAATCTTCATCATCTGGTCAAACTGACAACACAGAATAATGGGAGGAGGTGGTGAATTTCATAGAAGGGGTGCCATGTCTTCACAGTTATGTCATTTAATAAAGTAACCGGTGATACCAGTGTAAGTTGTTTTGAGGTGACATGTCATTTAAGAGAAGAGTGACAGGTGTGAGTTGTGAGGTGACATTTAAAAGAGTGACAGGTGTAAGCTATAGTGACTCAACATGTCATTTAAGAGAAGAGTGACAGGTGTGAGTTGTGAGGTGACATTTAAAAGAGTGACAGGTGTAAGCTATAGTGACTCAACATGTCATTTAAGAGAAGAATGACAAGTGTGAGTTGTGAGGTGACATTTAAAAGAGTGACAGGTGTGAGTTGTAGTGACGAGACATATCATTTAAAAGAGTGACAGGTGTGAGTTATAGTGAGGTGACATGTCATTTAAGAGAAGAGTGACAGGTGTGAGTTGTAATGATGAGACATATCATTTAAAAGAGTGACCGGTGTAAGTTATAGTGAGGTGACATGTCATTTAAGAGAAGAGTGACAGGTGTGAGTTGTAATGATGAGACATATCATTTAAAAGAGTGACAGGTGTAAGTTATAGTGAGGTGACATGTCATTTAAGAGAAGAGTGACAGGTGTGAGTTGTAATGATGAGACATATCATTTAAAAGAGTGACCGGTGTAAGTTATAGTGAGGTGACATGTCATTTAGAGAAGAGTGACAGGTATAAGTTTGAAATGAGGTGAAAACAAATATAACACGAAGACATAATAAGAAATTACCAAGTGCAGGATTGAATCTAAATTAAATCTAAACTTATTACAAGGTTTATTCAACAAACATTTACAAAAAGACAAGAAAAGGTCTTTTTTACAGATCTGCCAGCCAACTTATCAGCTATTTAATTGCTGTGTACACCAGCATGCCCTGGACAATAGACCCAGGTTAATGCACTCACTGTAGAGCCATCCAAGAGCTGCCAGCCAGCTTAGTACACCAGCATGCCCTGGACAATAGACCCAGGTTAATGCACTCACTGTAGAGCCATCCAAGAGCTGCCAGCCAGCTTAGTACACCAGCATGCCCTGGACAATAGACCCAGGTTAATGCACTCACTGTAGAGCCATCCAAGAGCTGCCAGCCAGCTTAGTACACCAGCATGCCCTGGACAATAGACCCAGGTTAATGCACTCACTGTAGAGCCATCCAAGAGCTGCCAGCCAGCTTAGTACACCAGCATGCCCTGGACAATAGACCCAGGTTAATGCACTCACTGTAGAGCCATCCAAGAGCTGCCAGCCAGCTTAGTACACCAGCATGCCCTGGACAATAGACCCAGGTTAATGCACTCACTGTAGAGCCATCCAAGAGCTGCCAGCCAGCTTAGTACACCAGCATGCCCTGGACAATAGACCCAGGTTAATGCACTCACTGTAGAGCCATCCAAGAGCTGCCAGCCAGCTTAGTACACCAGCATGCCCTGGACAATAGACCCAGGTTAATGCACTCACTGTAGAGCCATCCAAGAGCTGCCAGCCAGCTTAGTACACCAGCATGCCCTGGACAATAGACCCAGGTTAATGCACTCACTGTAGAGCCATCCAAGAGCTGCCAGCCAGCTTAGTACACCAGCATGCCCTGGACAATAGACCCAGGTTAATGCACTCACTGTAGAGCCATCCAAGAGCTGCCAGCCAGCTTAGTACACCAGCATGCCCTGGACAGTAGACCCAGGTTAATGCACTCACTGTAGAGCCATCCAAGAGGTGCATCCATTCCTGCCACAGACACTGTTTGTCACTGCCACAGACACTGTTTGTCACTGCCACAGACACTGTTTGTCACTGCCACAGACACTGTTTGTCACTGCCACAGACACTGCTTGTCACTGCCACAGACACTGTTTGTCACTGCCACAGACACTGTTTGTCACTGCCACAGACACTGCTTGTCACTGCCACAGACACTGTTTGTCACTGCCACAGACACTGTTTGTCACTGCCACAGACACTGTCTAACAATCTTCTGTAGAACACATTGCTAGTTCATCATCTTCAGCTACATGTACAAAACAGTAACATGACCATGTGATCATTTGTGGAAGAGCTTGTTAATCACCCTAACTTTCATATCGTGATGTTCAGAACCTTTCGGTGCAATCAAAAACTGGCCAGAATTTGATCAATCGATTTCTTTGGTTTTGTGGTGTTCTATTTCACATGTGAATGTAATCAAATCTAATACAATCAAATGGGTACCTCATTGGAGCCAGCAAAGAGAGGCTCTCCTGTGTGCATCTCAACCAGGATACAGCCTAGGCTCCACATGTCTATGGCCAGGTCATAGGGGATTCCCAGAAGAACCTCAGGCGATCGATAGAACCGAGATTGGATGTACTGGTAAATCTGAGGACATTTCATTAATAACATACAAGTGAAAATAGTGGAGAGTTCATGTAGGCAGGAATCTGTGAAGACAAACATTACCATCAATCCCTTCAATCAGACAACTATCAAACATTACCATCAATCCCTTCAATCTGACAACTATCAAACATTACCATCAATCCCTTCAATCAGACAATTATCAAACATTACCATCAATCCCTTCAATCTGACAACTATCAAACATTACCATCAATCAGACAACTATCAAACATTACCATCAATCCCTTCAATCAGACAACTATCAAACATCACCATCAATCCCTTCAATCAGACAACTATCAAACATTACCATCAATCCCTTCAATCAGACAACTATCAAACATCATCATCAATCCCTTCAATCTGACAACTATCAAACATCACCATCAATCCCTTCAATCAGACAACTATCAAACATCACCATGAAGCAGACAACTATCAAACATTACCATCAATCCCTTCAATCAGACAACTATCAAACATCACCATCAATCCCTTCAATCAGATAACTATCAAACATCATCATCAATCCCTTCAATCAGACAACTATCAAACATCACCATCAATCCCTTCAATCAGACAACTATCAAACATTACCATCAATCAGACAACTATCAAACATCACCATCAATCCCTTCAATCAGACAACTATCAAACATCACCATCAATCCCTTCAATCAGACAACTATCAAACATCACCATCAATCCCTTCAATCAGACAACTATCAAACATCACCATCAATCCCTTCAATCAAACAACTATCAAACATCATCATCAATCCCTTCAATCAGACAACTATCAAACATCACCATCAATCCCTTCAATCAGACAACTATAAAACATCACCATGAATCAGACAACTATCAAACATTACCATCAATCCCTTCAATCAGACAACTATCAAACATCACCATCAATCCCTTCAATCAGACAACTATCAAACATTACCATCAATCCCTTCAATCAGACAACTATCAAACATCACCATCAATCAGACAACTATCAAACATCACCATCAATCAGACAACTATCAAACATTACCATCAATCCCTTCAATCTGACAACTATCAAACATCACCATCAATCCCTTCAATCAGACAACTATCAAACATTACCATCAATCAGACAACTATCAAACATTACCATCAATCAGAGAACTATGAAACATTACCATCAATCCCTTCAATCAGACAACTATCAAACATCATCATCAATCAGACAGCTATCAAACATCACCATCAATCACTTCACTCTGACAACTATCAAACATCACCATCAATCCCTTCAATCAGACAACTATCAAACATCACCATCAACCCCTTCAATCAGACAACTATCAAACATCACCATCAATCCCTTCAATCAGACAACTATCAAACATCACCATCAATCAGACAACTATCAAACATTACCATCAATCAGACAACAATCAAACATTACCATCAATCAGACAACTATCAAACATCACCATCAATCCCTTCAATCAGACAACTGTCAAACATTACCATCAATCAGACAACTACCAAACATTACCATCAATCAGACAACTATCAAACATCACCATCAATCCCTTCACTCTGACAACTATCAAACATCATCATCAATCCCTTCAATCTGACAACTATCAAACATCACCATCAATCCCTTCAATCAGACAACTATCAGACATCACCATCAATCCCTTCAATCAGACAACTATCAGACATCACCATCAATCCCTTCAATCAGACAACTATCAAACATCACCATCAATCCCTTCAATCAGACAACTATCAAACATCACCATCAATCCTTCAATCAGACAACTGTCAAACATTACCATCAATCAGACAATTATCAAACATTACCATCAATCAGACAACTATCAAACATTACCATCAATCAGACAACTATCAAACATTACCATCAATCAGACAACTATCAAACATTACCATCAATCAGACAACTGTCAAACATTATCATCAATCAGACAACTATCAAACATTACCATCAATCAGACAACTATCAAACATTACCATCAATCAGACAACTGTCAAACATTACCATCAATCAGACAACTATCAAACATTATCATCAATCGGACAACTATCAAACATTACCATCAAACAGACAACTATCAAACATTACCATCAATCTCTTCAATCTGACAACTATCAAACATCACCATCAATCCCTTCAATCAGACAACTATCAAACATCATCATCAATCCCTTCCATCAGACAACTATCAAACATCACCATCAATCCCTTCAATCAGACAACTATCAAACATCACCATCAATCCCTTCAATCAGACAACTATCAGACATCACCATCAATCCCTTCAATCAGACAACTATCAGACATCACCATCAATCCCTTCAATCAGACAACTATCAAACATCACCATCAATCCCTTCAATCAGACAACTATCAAACATCACCATCAATCCCTTCAATCAGACAACTATCAAACATCACCATCAATCCCTTCAATCAGACAACTATCAAACATAACCATCAAATCCCTTCACTCTGACAACTATCAAACATCACCATCAATCCCTTCAATCAGACAACTATCAAACATCACCTTCAATCAAACAACTATCAAACATCATCATCATCAATCCCTTCAATCAGACAACTATCAAACATCACCATCAATCCCTTCATTCTGACAACTATCAAACATCACCATCAATCCCTTAAATCTGACAAGCACCAAACATCACCATCAATCCCTTCAATCAGACAACTATCAAACATCACTATCAATCAAACAGCTATCAAACATCACCATCAATCAGACAATTATCAAACATCACCTCAATCTGACAACTATCAAACATCACCTCAATCGGACAAACTATCAAACATCACCTCAATCGGACAGCTATCAAACATCACCATCAATCAGACAACTATCAAACATCACCATCAATCAGACAACTATCAAACATCACCATCAATCAGACAACTATCAAACATCACCATCAATCAGACAACTATAAAACATCACCATCAATTAGACAACTATCAAACATCACCATCAATCAGACAACTATCAAACATCACCATCAATCAGACAACTATAAAACATCACCATCAATTAGACAACTATCAAACATCACCATCAATCAGACAACTATCAAACATCACCATCAATCAGACAACTATCAAACATCACCATCAATCAGACAACTATCAAACATCACCTCAATCGGACAACTATCAAAAATCATCAATCCCTTCAATCAGACAACTATCAAACATCACCATCAATCAGACAACTATCAAACATCACCATCAATCAGACAACTATCAAACATCACCATCAATCGGACAACTATCAAACATCACCATCAATCAGACAACTATCAAACATCACCTCCATTGGACAACTATCAAACATTACCATCAATCAGACAACTATCAAACATTACCATCAATCAGACAACTATCAAACATCACCTCCATTGGACAACTATCAAACATTACCATCAATCAGACAACTATCAAACATTACCATCAATCAGACAACTATCAAACATTACCATCAATCAGACAACTATCAAACATCACCTCCATTGGACAACTATCAAACATCACCATCAATCAGACAACTATCAAACATCACCATCAATCGGACAACTATCGAACATCACCTCAATCGGACAACTATCAAACATGACCATCAGTCGGACAACTATCAAACATCACCTCAATTGGACGACTATCAATCCCTTCAATTAGAAAACTATCAAACATCACCATCAATCAGACAACTATTAAACATCATCATCAATCACTTCAATCAGACAACTATCAAACATCACCATCAATCAGACAACTATTAAACATCATCATCAATCCCTTCAATCAGACAACTATCAAACATCACCATCAATCAGACTATCAAACATCATCATCAATACCTTCAATCAGACAACTATCAAGGCAGGCAACTATCAAACACCATCATCAATCAACAACTATCAAACATCACCATCAATCAGACAACTATCAAACATTACCATCAATACCTTCAATCAGACAACTATCAAACATCACCCTCAATCAAACAACTATCAAACATCACCATCAATCAGACAACTATCAAACATCACCATCAATCTCTTCAATCAGACAACTATCAAACATCACCATCAATCAGACAACTATCAGACATCACCATCAATCCCTTCAATCAGACAACTATCAAACATCACCTTCAATCAAACAACTATCAAACATCATCATCATCAATCCCTTCAATCAGACAACTATCAAACATCACCATCAATCCCTTCATTCTGACAACTATCAAACATCACCATCAATCCCTTAAATCTGACAAGCACCAAACATCACCATCAATCCCTTCAATCAGACAACTATCAAACATCACTATCAATCAAACAGCTATCAAACATCACCATCAATCAGACAATTATCAAACATCACCTCAATCTGACAACTATCAAACATCACCTCAATCGGACAAACTATCAAACATCACCTCAATCGGACAGCTATCAAACATCACCATCAATCAGACAACTATCAAACATCACCATCAATCAGACAACTATCAAACATCACCATCAATCAGACAACTATCAAACATCACCATCAATCAGACAACTATAAAACATCACCATCAATTAGACAACTATCAAACATCACCATCAATCAGACAACTATCAAACATCACCATCAATCAGACAACTATAAAACATCACCATCAATTAGACAACTATCAAACATCACCATCAATCAGACAACTATCAAACATCACCATCAATCAGACAACTATCAAACATCACCATCAATCAGACAACTATCAAACATCACCTCAATCGGACAACTATCAAAAATCATCAATCCCTTCAATCAGACAACTATCAAACATCACCATCAATCAGACAACTATCAAACATCACCATCAATCAGACAACTATCAAACATCACCATCAATCGGACAACTATCAAACATCACCATCAATCAGACAACTATCAAACATCACCTCCATTGGACAACTATCAAACATTACCATCAATCAGACAACTATCAAACATTACCATCAATCAGACAACTATCAAACATCACCTCCATTGGACAACTATCAAACATTACCATCAATCAGACAACTATCAAACATTACCATCAATCAGACAACTATCAAACATTACCATCAATCAGACAACTATCAAACATCACCTCCATTGGACAACTATCAAACATCACCATCAATCAGACAACTATCAAACATCACCATCAATCGGACAACTATCGAACATCACCTCAATCGGACAACTATCAAACATGACCATCAGTCGGACAACTATCAAACATCACCTCAATTGGACGACTATCAATCCCTTCAATTAGAAAACTATCAAACATCACCATCAATCAGACAACTATTAAACATCATCATCAATCACTTCAATCAGACAACTATCAAACATCACCATCAATCAGACAACTATTAAACATCATCATCAATCCCTTCAATCAGACAACTATCAAACATCACCATCAATCAGACTATCAAACATCATCATCAATACCTTCAATCAGACAACTATCAAGGCAGGCAACTATCAAACACCATCATCAATCAACAACTATCAAACATCACCATCAATCAGACAACTATCAAACATTACCATCAATACCTTCAATCAGACAACTATCAAACATCACCCTCAATCAAACAACTATCAAACATCACCATCAATCAGACAACTATCAAACATCACCATCAATCTCTTCAATCAGACAACTATCAAACATCACCATCAATCAGACAACTATCAGACATCACCATCAATCCCTTCAATCAGACAACTATCAAACATAACCATCAATCAGACAACTATCAAACATAACCATCAATCAGACAACTATCAAACATCACCATCAATCAGACAACTATCAAACATCACCATCAAATCCCTTCAATCAGACAACTATCAAACATCACCATCAATCAGACAACTATCAAACATCACCATCAAATCCCTTCAATCAGACAACTATCAAACATCACCATCAATCAGACAACTATCAAACATCACCATCAATCTCTTCAATCAGACAACTATCAAACATCACCATCAATCAGACATCACCATCAATCCCATCAATCAGACAACTATCAAACATAACCATCAAATCCCTTCAATCAGACAACTATCAAGCATAACCATCAATCCTTCAATCAGACAACTATCAAACATCACCATCAATCAGACAACTATCAAACATAACCATCAATCAGACAACTATCAAACATAACCATCAAATCCCTTCAATCAGACAACTATCAAACATCACCATCAATCCCTTCAATCAGACAACTATCAAACATCACCATCAATCAGACATCACCATCAATCCCATCAATCAGACAACTATCAAACATCACCATCAATCCCTTCAATCAGACAACTATCAAACATCACCATCAATCCCTTCAATCAGACAACTATCGAACATCACCATCAATCCCATCAATCAGACAACTATCAAACAAAACCATCAAATCCCTTCAATCAGACAACTATCAAACATCACCATCAATCCCTTCAATCAGACAACTATCAAACATCACCATCAATCCCTTCAATCAGACAACTATTAAACATCACCATCAATCAGACAACTATCAAACATAACCATCAAATCCCTTCAATCAGACAACTATCAAACATCACCATCAATCCCTTCAATCAGACAACTATCAAACATCACCATCAGACAACTATCAAACATAACCATCAAATCCCTTCAATCAGACAACTATCAAACATCACCATCAATCCCTTCAATCAGACAACTATCAAACATCACCATCAATCCCATCAATCAGACAACTATCAAACATAACCATCAAATCCCTTCAATCAGACAACTATCAAACATCACCATCAATCCCTTCAATCAGACAACTATCAAACATAACCATCAATCAGACAACTATCAAACATCACCATCAAATCCCTTCAATCAGACAACTATCAAACATCACCATCAATCAGACAACTATCAAACATCACCATCAAATCCCTTCAATCAGACAACTATCAAACATCACCATCAATCAGACAACTATCAAACATCACCATCAATCTCTTCAATCAGACAACTATCAAACATCACCATCAATCAGACATCACCATCAATCCCATCAATCAGACAACTATCAAACATAACCATCAAATCCCTTCAATCAGACAACTATCAAGCATAACCATCAATCCCTTCAATCAGACAACTATCAAACATCACCATCAATCCCTTCAATCAGACAACTATCAAACATCACCATCAATCCCATCAATCAGACAACTATCAAACATAACCATCAAATCCCTTCAATCAGACAACTATCAAACATCACCATCAATCCCATCAATCAGACAACTATCAAACATAACCATCAAATCCCTTCAATCAGACAACTATCAAACATAACCATCAAATCCCTTCAATCAGACAACTATCAAACATCACCATCAATCCCTTCAATCAGACAACTATCAAACATCACCATCAATCCCTTCAATCAGACAACTATCAAACATCACCTCCATTGGACAACTATCAAACATCACCTCCATTGGACAACTATCAAACATTACCATCAATCAGACAACTATCAAACATTACCATCAATCAGACAACTATCAAACATCACCTCCATTGGACAACTATCAAACATTACCATCAATCAGACAACTATCAAACATTACCATCAATCAGACAACTATCAAACATTACCATCAATCAGACAACTATCAAACATCACCTCCATTGGACAACTATCAAACATCACCATCAATCAGACAACTATCAAACATCACCATCAATCGGACAACTATCGAACATCACCTCAATCGGACAACTATCAAACATGACCATCAGTCGGACAACTATCAAACATCACCTCAATTGGACGACTATTAATCCCTTCAATTAGAAAACTATCAAACATCACCATCAATCAGACAACTATTAAACATCATCATCAATCACTTCAATCAGACAACTATCAAACATCACCATCAATCAGACAACTATTAAACATCATCATCAATCCCTTCAATCAGACAACTATCAAACATCACCATCAATCAGACTATCAAACATCATCATCAATCCCTTCAATCAGACAACTATCAAGGCAGGCAACTATCAAACACCATCATCAATCAACAACTATCAAACATCACCATCAATCAGACAACTATCAAACATTACCATCAATACCTTCAATCAGACAACTATCAAACATCACCCTCAATCAAACAACTATCAAACATCACCATCAATCAGACAACTATCAAACATCACCATCAATCTCTTCAATCAGACAACTATCAAACATCACCATCAATCAGACAACTATCAGACATCACCATCAATCCCTTCAATCAGACAACTATCAAACATAACCATCAATCAGACAACTATCAAACATAACCATCAATCAGACAACTATCAAACATAACCATCAATCAGACAACTATCAAACATAACCATCAATCAGACAACTATCAAACATCACCATCAATCAGACAACTATCAAACATCACCTCCATTGGACAACTATCAAACATTACCATCAATCAGACAACTATCAAACATTACCATCAATCAGACAACTATCAAACATTACCATCAATCAGACAACTATCAAACATCACCTCCATTGGACAACTATCAAACATCACCATCAATCAGACAACTATCAAACATCACCATCAATCGGACAACTATCGAACATCACCTCAATCGGACAACTATCAAACATGACCATCAGTCGGACAACTATCAAACATCACCTCAATTGGACGACTATCAATCCCTTCAATTAGAAAACTATCAAACATCACCATCAATCAGACAACTATTAAACATCATCATCAATCACTTCAATCAGACAACTATCAAACATCACCATCAATCAGACAACTATTAAACATCATCATCAATCCCTTCAATCAGACAACTATCAAACATCACCATCAATCAGACTATCAAACATCATCATCAATACCTTCAATCAGACAACTATCAAGGCAGGCAACTATCAAACACCATCATCAATCAACAACTATCAAACATCACCATCAATCAGACAACTATCAAACATTACCATCAATACCTTCAATCAGACAACTATCAAACATCACCCTCAATCAAACAACTATCAAACATCACCATCAATCAGACAACTATCAAACATCACCATCAATCTCTTCAATCAGACAACTATCAAACATCACCATCAATCAGACAACTATCAGACATCACCATCAATCCCTTCAATCAGACAACTATCAAACATAACCATCAATCAGACAACTATCAAACATAACCATCAATCAGACAACTATCAAACATCACCATCAATCAGACAACTATCAAACATCACCATCAAATCCCTTCAATCAGACAACTATCAAACATCACCATCAATCAGACAACTATCAAACATCACCATCAAATCCCTTCAATCAGACAACTATCAAACATCACCATCAATCAGACAACTATCAAACATCACCATCAATCTCTTCAATCAGACAACTATCAAACATCACCATCAATCAGACATCACCATCAATCCCATCAATCAGACAACTATCAAACATAACCATCAAATCCCTTCAATCAGACAACTATCAAGCATAACCATCAATCCCTTCAATCAGACAACTATCAAACATCACCATCAATCAGACAACTATCAAACATAACCATCAATCAGACAACTATCAAACATAACCATCAAATCCCTTCAATCAGACAACTATCAAACATCACCATCAATCCCTTCAATCAGACAACTATCAAACATCACCATCAATCAGACATCACCATCAATCCCATCAATCAGACAACTATCAAACATCACCATCAATCCCTTCAATCAGACAACTATCAAACATCACCATCAATCCCTTCAATCAGACAACTATCGAACATCACCATCAATCCCATCAATCAGACAACTATCAAACAAAACCATCAAATCCCTTCAATCAGACAACTATCAAACATCACCATCAATCCCTTCAATCAGACAACTATCAAACATCACCATCAATCCCTTCAATCAGACAACTATTAAACATCACCATCAATCAGACAACTATCAAACATAACCATCAAATCCCTTCAATCAGACAACTATCAAACATCACCATCAATCCCTTCAATCAGACAACTATCAAACATCACCATCAGACAACTATCAAACATAACCATCAAATCCCTTCAATCAGACAACTATCAAACATCACCATCAATCCCTTCAATCAGACAACTATCAAACATCACCATCAATCCCATCAATCAGACAACTATCAAACATAACCATCAAATCCCTTCAATCAGACAACTATCAAACATCACCATCAATCCCTTCAATCAGACAACTATCAAACATAACCATCAATCAGACAACTATCAAACATCACCATCAAATCCCTTCAATCAGACAACTATCAAACATCACCATCAATCAGACAACTATCAAACATCACCATCAAATCCCTTCAATCAGACAACTATCAAACATCACCATCAATCAGACAACTATCAAACATCACCATCAATCTCTTCAATCAGACAACTATCAAACATCACCATCAATCAGACATCACCATCAATCCCATCAATCAGACAACTATCAAACATAACCATCAAATCCCTTCAATCAGACAACTATCAAGCATAACCATCAATCCCTTCAATCAGACAACTATCAAACATCACCATCAATCCCTTCAATCAGACAACTATCAAACATCACCATCAATCCCATCAATCAGACAACTATCAAACATAACCATCAAATCCCTTCAATCAGACAACTATCAAACATCACCATCAATCCCATCAATCAGACAACTATCAAACATAACCATCAAATCCCTTCAATCAGACAACTATCAAACATAACCATCAAATCCCTTCAATCAGACAACTATCAAACATCACCATCAATCCCTTCAATCAGACAACTATCAAACATCACCATCAATCCCTTCAATCAGACAACTATCAAACATCACCTCCATTGGACAACTATCAAACATCACCTCCATTGGACAACTATCAAACATTACCATCAATCAGACAACTATCAAACATTACCATCAATCAGACAACTATCAAACATCACCTCCATTGGACAACTATCAAACATTACCATCAATCAGACAACTATCAAACATTACCATCAATCAGACAACTATCAAACATTACCATCAATCAGACAACTATCAAACATCACCTCCATTGGACAACTATCAAACATCACCATCAATCAGACAACTATCAAACATCACCATCAATCGGACAACTATCGAACATCACCTCAATCGGACAACTATCAAACATGACCATCAGTCGGACAACTATCAAACATCACCTCAATTGGACGACTATTAATCCTTCAATTAGAAAACTATCAAACATCACCATCAATCAGACAACTATTAAACATCATCATCAATCACTTCAATCAGACAACTATCAAACATCACCATCAATCAGACAACTATTAAACATCATCATCAATCCCTTCAATCAGACAACTATCAAACATCACCATCAATCAGACTATCAAACATCATCATCAATCCCTTCAATCAGACAACTATCAAGGCAGGCAACTATCAAACACCATCATCAATCAACAACTATCAAACATCACCATCAATCAGACAACTATCAAACATTACCATCAATACCTTCAATCAGACAACTATCAAACATCACCCTCAATCAAACAACTATCAAACATCACCATCAATCAGACAACTATCAAACATCACCATCAATCTCTTCAATCAGACAACTATCAAACATCACCATCAATCAGACAACTATCAGACATCACCATCAATCCCTTCAATCAGACAACTATCAAACATAACCATCAATCAGACAACTATCAAACATAACCATCAATCAGACAACTATCAAACATAACCATCAATCAGACAACTATCAAACATAACCATCAATCAGACAACTATCAAACATCACCATCAAATCCCTTCAATCAGACAACTATCAAACATCACCATCAGACAACTATCAAACATCACCATCAAATCCCTTCAATCAGACAACTATCAAACATCACCATCAATCAGACAACTATCAAACATCACCATCAATCTCTTCAATCAGACAACTATCAAACATCACCATCAATCAGACATCACCATCAATCCATCAATCAGACAACTATCAAACATAACCATCAAATCCCTTCAATCAGACAACTATCAAGCATAACCATCAATCCCTTCAATCAGACAACTATCAAACATCACCATCAATCAGACAACTATCAAACATAACCATCAAATCCCTTCAATCAGACAACTATCAAACATCACCATCAATCCCTTCAATCAGACAACTATCAAACATCACCATCAATCCCTTCAATCAGACAACTATCGAACATCACCATCAATCCCATCAATCAGACAACTATCAAACATAACCATCAAATCCCTTCAATCAGACAACTATCAAACATCACCATCAATCCCTTCAATCAGACAACTATCAAACATCACCATCAATCCCTTCAATCAGACAACTATTAAACATCACCATCAATCAGACAACTATCAAACATAACCATCAAATCCCTTCAATCAGACAACTATCAAACATCACCATCAATCCCTTCAATCAGACAACTATCAAACATCACCATCAGACAACTATCAAACATAACCA
Source organism: Megaustenia siamemsis (assembly GCA_032433765.1). Taxonomy (NCBI): domain Eukaryota; kingdom Metazoa; phylum Mollusca; class Gastropoda; order Stylommatophora; family Ariophantidae; genus Megaustenia; species Megaustenia siamemsis. The sequence continues at coordinate 74,267,842 of JAVIAB010000126.1, read as the reverse complement.
TCAAATCCCTTCAATCAGACAACTATCAAACATCACCATCAATCCCTTCAATCAGACAACTATCAAACATCACCATCAATCCCTTCAATCAGACAACTATCAAACATCACCATCAATCCCATCAATCAGACAACTATCAAACATAACCATCAAATCCCTTCAATCAGACAACTATCAAACATCACCATCAATCCCTTCAATCAGACAACTATCAAACATAACCATCAATCAGACAACTATCAAACATCACCATCAAATCCCTTCAATCAGACAACTATCAAACATCACCATCAATCAGACAACTATCAAACATCACCATCAAATCCCTTCAATCAGACAACTATCAAACATCACCATCAATCAGACAACTATCAAACATCACCATCAATCTCTTCAATCAGACAACTATCAAACATCACCATCAATCAGACATCACCATCAATCCCATCAATCAGACAACTATCAAACATAACCATCAAATCCCTTCAATCAGACAACTATCAAGCATAACCATCAATCCCTTCAATCAGACAACTATCAAACATCACCATCAATCCCTTCAATCAGACAACTATCAAACATCACCATCAATCCCATCAATCAGACAACTATCAAACATAACCATCAAATCCCTTCAATCAGACAACTATCAAACATCACCATCAATCCCATCAATCAGACAACTATCAAACATAACCATCAATCCCTTCAATCAGACAACTATCAAACATAACCATCAAATCCCTTCAATCAGACAACTATCAAACATCACCATCAATCCCTTCAATCAGACAACTATCAAACATCACCATCAATCCCTTCAATCAGACAACTATCAAACATCACCTCCATTGGACAACTATCAAACATCACCTCCATGGACAACTATCAAACATACCATCAATCAGACAACTATCAAACATTACCATCAATCAGACAACTATCAAACATCACCTCCATTGGACAACTATCAAACATTACCATCAATCAGACAACTATCAAACATTACCATCAATCAGACAACTATCAAACATTACCATCAATCAGACAACTATCAAACATCACCTCCATGGACAACTATCAAACATCACCATCAATCAGACAACTATCAAACATCACCATCAATCGGACAACTATCGAACATCACCTCAATCGGACAACTATCAAACATCACCATCAATCTCTTCAATCAGACAACTATCAAACATCACCATCAATCAGACAACTATCAGACATCACCATCAATCCCTTCAATCAGACAACTATCAAACATAACCATCAATCAGACAACTATCAAACATAACCATCAATCAGACAACTATCAAACATCACCATCAATCAGACAACTATCAAACATCACCATCAAATCCCTTCAATCAGACAACTATCAAACATCACCATCAATCAGACAACTATCAAACATCACCATCAAATCCCTTCAATCAGACAACTATCAAACATCACCATCAATCAGACAACTATCAAACATCACCATCAATCTCTTCAATCAGACAACTATCAAACATCACCATCAATCAGACATCACCATCAATCCCATCAATCAGACAACTATCAAACATAACCATCAAATCCCTTCAATCAGACAACTATCAAGCATAACCATCAATCCCTCAATCAGACAACTATCAAACATCACCATCAATCAGACAACTATCAAACATAACCATCAATCAGACAACTATCAAACATAACCATCAAATCCCTTCAATCAGACAACTATCAAACATCACCATCAATCCCTTCAATCAGACAACTATCAAACATCACCATCAATCAGACATCACCATCAATCCCATCAATCAGACAACTATCAAACATCACCATCAATCCCTTCAATCAGACAACTATCAAACATCACCATCAATCCCTTCAATCAGACAACTATCGAACATCACCATCAATCCCATCAATCAGACAACTATCAAACAAAACCATCAAATCCCTTCAATCAGACAACTATCAAACATCACCATCAATCCCTTCAATCAGACAACTATCAAACATCACCATCAATCCCTTCAATCAGACAACTATCAAACATCACCATCAATCAGACAACTATCAAACATAACCATCAAATCCCTTCAATCAGACAACTATCAAACATCACCATCAATCCCTTCAATCAGACAACTATCAAACATCACCATCAGACAACTATCAAACATAACCATCAAATCCCTTCAATCAGACAACTATCAAACATCACCATCAATCCCTTCAATCAGACAACTATCAAACATCACCATCAATCCCATCAATCAGACAACTATCAAACATAACATCAATCCCTTCAATCAGACAACTATCAAACATCACCATCAATCCCTTCAATCAGACAACTATCAAACATAACCATCAATCAGACAACTATCAAACATCACCATCAAATCCCTTCAATCAGACAACTATCAAACATCACCATCAATCAGACAACTATCAAACATCACCATCAAATCCCTTCAATCAGACAACTATCAAACATCACCATCAATCAGACAACTATCAAACATCACCATCAATCTCTTCAATCAGACAACTATCAAACATCACCATCAATCAGACATCACCATCAATCCCATCAATCAGACAACTATCAAACATAACCATCAAATCCCTTCAATCAGACAACTATCAAGCATAACCATCAATCCCTTCAATCAGACAACTATCAAACATCACCATCAATCCCTTCAATCAGACAACTATCAAACATCACCATCAATCCCATCAATCAGACAACTATCAAACATAACCATCAAATCCCTTCAATCAGACAACTATCAAACATCACCATCAATCCCATCAATCAGACAACTATCAAACATAACCATCAAATCCCTTCAATCAGACAACTATCAAACATAACCATCAAATCCCTTCAATCAGACAACTATCAAACATCACCATCAATCCCTTCAATCAGACAACTATCAAACATCACCATCAATCCCTTCAATCAGACAACTATCAAACATCACCTCCATCAGACAACTATCAAACATCACCTCATTGGACAACTATCAAACATTACCATCAATCAGACAACTATCAAACATTACCATCAATCAGACAACTATCAAACATCACCTCCATTGGACAACTATCAAACATTACCATCAATCAGACAACTATCAAACATTACCATCAATCAGACAACTATCAAACATTACCATCAATCAGACAACTATCAAACATCACCTCCATTGGACAACTATCAAACATCACCATCAATCAGACAACTATCAAACATCACCATCAATCGGACAACTATCGAACATCACCTCAATCGGACAACTATCAAACATGACCATCAGTCGGACAACTATCAAACATCACCTCAATTGGACGACTATAATCCCTTCAATTAGAAAACTATCAAACATCACCATCAATCAGACAACTATTAAACATCATCATCAATCACTTCAATCAGACAACTATCAAACATCACCATCAATCAGACAACTATTAAACATCATCATCAATCCCTTCAATCAGACAACTATCAAACATCACCATCAATCAGACTATCAAACATCATCATCAATCCCTTCAATCAGACAACTATCAAGGCAGGCAACTATCAAACACCATCATCAATCAACAACTATCAAACATCACCATCAATCAGACAACTATCAAACATTACCATCAATACCTTCAATCAGACAACTATCAAACATCACCCTCAATCAAACAACTATCAAACATCACCATCAATCAGACAACTATCAAACATCACCATCAATCTCTTCAATCAGACAACTATCAAACATCACCATCAATCAGACAACTATCAGACATCACCATCAATCCCTTCAATCAGACAACTATCAAACATAACCATCAATCAGACAACTATCAAACATAACCATCAATCAGACAACTATCAAACATAACCATCAATCAGACAACTATCAAACATAACCATCAATCAGACAACTATCAAACATCACCATCAAATCCCTTCAATCAGACAACTATCAAACATCACCATCAGACAACTATCAAACATCACCATCAAATCCCTTCAATCAGACAACTATCAAACATCACCATCAATCAGACAACTATCAAACATCACCATCAATCTCTTCAATCAGACAACTATCAAACATCACCATCAATCAGACATCACCATCAATCCCATCAATCAGACAACTATCAAACATAACCATCAAATCCCTTCAATCAGACAACTATCAAGCATAACCATCAATCCCTTCAATCAGACAACTATCAAACATCACCATCAATCAGACAACTATCAAACATAACCATCAAATCCCTTCAATCAGACAACTATCAAACATCACCATCAATCCCTTCAATCAGACAACTATCAAACATCACCATCAATCCCTTCAATCAGACAACTATCGAACATCACCATCAATCCCATCAATCAGACAACTATCAAACATAACCATCAAATCCCTTCAATCAGACAACTATCAAACATCACCATCAATCCCTTCAATCAGACAACTATCAAACATCACCATCAATCCCTTCAATCAGACAACTATTAAACATCACCATCAATCAGACAACTATCAAACATAACCATCAAATCCCTTCAATCAGACAACTATCAAACATCACCATCAATCCCTTCAATCAGACAACTATCAAACATCACCATCAGACAACTATCAAACATAACCATCAAATCCCTTCAATCAGACAACTATCAAACATCACCATCAATCCCTTCAATCAGACAACTATCAAACATCACCATCAATCCCTTCAATCAGACAACTATCAAACATCACCATCAATCCCATCAATCAGACAACTATCAAACATAACCATCAAATCCCTTCAATCAGACAACTATCAAACATCACCATCAATCCCTTCAATCAGACAACTATCAAACATAACCATCAATCAGACAACTATCAAACATCACCATCAAATCCCTTCAATCAGACAACTATCAAACATCACCATCAATCAGACAACTATCAAACATCACCATCAAATCCCTTCAATCAGACAACTATCAAACATCACCATCAATCAGACAACTATCAAACATCACCATCAATCTCTTCAATCAGACAACTATCAAACATCACCATCAATCAGACATCACCATCAATCCCATCAATCAGACAACTATCAAACATAACCATCAAATCCCTTCAATCAGACAACTATCAAGCATAACCATCAATCCCTTCAATCAGACAACTATCAAACATCACCATCAATCCCTTCAATCAGACAACTATCAAACATCACCATCAATCCCATCAATCAGACAACTATCAAACATAACCATCAAATCCCTTCAATCAGACAACTATCAAACATCACCATCAATCCCATCAATCAGACAACTATCAAACATAACCATCAAATCCCTTCAATCAGACAACTATCAAACATAACCATCAAATCCCTTCAATCAGACAACTATCAAACATCACCATCAATCCCTTCAATCAGACAACTATCAAACATCACCATCAATCCCTTCAATCAGACAACTATCAAACATCACCTCCATTGGACAACTATCAAACATCACCTCCATTGGACAACTATCAAACATTACCATCAATCAGACAACTATCAAACATTACCATCAATCAGACAACTATCAAACATCACCTCCATTGGACAACTATCAAACATTACCATCAATCAGACAACTATCAAACATTACCATCAATCAGACAACTATCAAACATTACCATCAATCAGACAACTATCAAACATCACCTCCATTGGACAACTATCAAACATCACCATCAATCAGACAACTATCAAACATCACCATCAATCGGACAACTATCGAACATCACCTCAATCGGACAACTATCAAACATGACCATCAGTCGGACAACTATCAAACATCACCTCAATTGGACGACTATTAATCCCTTCAATTAGAAAACTATCAAACATCACCATCAATCAGACAACTATTAAACATCATCATCAATCACTTCAATCAGACAACTATCAAACATCACCATCAATCAGACAACTATTAAACATCATCATCAATCCCTTCAATCAGACAACTATCAAACATCACCATCAATCAGACTATCAAACATCATCATCAATCCCTTCAATCAGACAACTATCAAGGCAGGCAACTATCAAACACCATCATCAATCAACAACTATCAAACATCACCATCAATCAGACAACTATCAAACATTACCATCAATACCTTCAATCAGACAACTATCAAACATCACCCTCAATCAAACAACTATCAAACATCACCATCAATCAGACAACTATCAAACATCACCATCAATCTCTTCAATCAGACAACTATCAAACATCACCATCAATCAGACAACTATCAGACATCACCATCAATCCCTTCAATCAGACAACTATCAAACATAACCATCAATCAGACAACTATCAAACATAACCATCAATCAGACAACTATCAAACATAACCATCAATCAGACAACTATCAAACATAACCATCAATCAGACAACTATCAAACATCACCATCAATCCCTTCAATCAGACAACTATCAAACATCACCATCAATCAGACAACTATCAAACATCACCATCAAATCCCTTCAATCAGACAACTATCAAACATCACCATCAATCAGACAACTATCAAACATCACCATCAATCTCTTCAATCAGACAACTATCAAACATCACCATCAATCAGACATCACCATCAATCCCATCAATCAGACAACTATCAAACATAACCATCAAATCCCTTCAATCAGACAACTATCAAGCATAACCATCAATCCCTTCAATCAGACAACTATCAAACATCACCATCAATCAGACAACTATCAAACATAACCATCAAATCCCTTCAATCAGACAACTATCAAACATCACCATCAATCCCTTCAATCAGACAACTATCAAACATCACCATCAATCCCTTCAATCAGACAACTATCGAACATCACCATCAATCCCATCAATCAGACAACTATCAAACATAACCATCAAATCCCTTCAATCAGACAACTATCAAACATCACCATCAATCCCTTCAATCAGACAACTATCAAACATCACCATCAATCCCTTCAATCAGAAAACTATTAAACATCACCATCAATCAGACAACTATCAAACATAACCATCAAATCCCTTCAATCAGACAACTATCAAACATCACCATCAATCCCTTCAATCAGACAACTATCAAACATCACCATCAGACAACTATCAAACATAACCATCAAATCCCTTCAATCAGACAACTATCAAACATCACCATCAATCCCTTCAATCAGACAACTATCAAACATCACCATCAATCCCTTCAATCAGACAACTATCAAACATCACCATCAATCCCATCAATCAGACAACTATCAAACATAACCATCAAATCCCTTCAATCAGACAACTATCAAACATCACCATCAATCCCTTCAATCAGACAACTATCAAACATCACCATCAATCCCTTCAATCAGACAACTATCAAACATCACCATCAATCAGACAACTATCAAACATAACCATCAATCAGACAACTATCAAACATCACCATCAAATCCCTTCAATCAGACAACTATCAAACATCACCATCAATCAGACAACTATCAAACATCACCATCAAATCCCTTCAATCAGACAACTATCAAACATCACCATCAATCAGACAACTATCAAACATCACCATCAATCTCTTCAATCAGACAACTATCAAACATCACCATCAATCAGACATCACCATCAATCCCATCAATCAGACAACTATCAAACATAACCATCAAATCCCTTCAATCAGACAACTATCAAGCATAACCATCAATCCCTTCAATCAGACAACTATCAAACATCACCATCAATCAGACAACTATCAAACATAACCATCAAATCCCTTCAATCAGACAACTATCAAACATCACCATCAATCCCTTCAATCAGACAACTATCAAACATCACCATCAATCCCTTCAATCAGACAACTATCGAACATCACCATCAATCCCATCAATCAGACAACTATCAAACATAACCATCAAATCCCTTCAATCAGACAACTATCAAACATCACCATCAATCCCTTCAATCAGACAACTATCAAACATCACCATCAATCCCTTCAATCAGAAAACTATTAAACATCACCATCAATCAGACAACTATCAAACATAACCATCAAATCCCTTCAATCAGACAACTATCAAACATCACCATCAATCCCTTCAATCAGACAACTATCAAACATCACCATCAGACAACTATCAAACATAACCATCAAATCCCTTCAATCAGACAACTATCAAACATCACCATCAATCCCTTCAATCAGACAACTATCAAACATCACCATCAATCCCTTCAATCAGACAACTATCAAACATCACCATCAATCCCATCAATCAGACAACTATCAAACATAACCATCAAATCCCTTCAATCAGACAACTATCAAACATCACCATCAATCCCTTCAATCAGACAACTATCAAACATCACCATCAATCCCTTCAATCAGACAACTATCAAACATCACCATCAATCAGACAACTATCAAACATAACCATCAATCAGACAACTATCAAACATCACCATCAAATCCCTTCAATCAGACAACTATCAAACATCACCATCAATCAGACAACTATCAAACATCACCATCAAATCCCTTCAATCAGACAACTATCAAACATCACCATCAATCAGACAACTATCAAACATCACCATCAATCTCTTCAATCAGACAACTATCAAACATCACCATCAATCAGACATCACCATCAATCCCATCAATCAGACAACTATCAAACATAACCATCAAATCCCTTCAATCAGACAACTATCAAGCATAACCATCAATCCCTTCAATCAGACAACTATCAAACATCACCATCAATCCCTTCAATCAGACAACTATCAAACATCACCATCAATCCCATCAATCAGACAACTATCAAACATAACCATCAAATCCCTTCAATCAGACAACTATCAAACATCACCATCAATCCCATCAATCAGACAACTATCAAACATAACCATCAAATCCCTTCAATCAGACAACTATCAAACATAACCATCAAATCCCTTCAATCAGACAACTATCAAACATCACCATCAATCCCTTCAATCAGACAACTATCAAACATCACCATCAATCCCTTCAATCAGACAACTATCAAACATCACCTCCATTGGACAACTATCAAACATCACCTCCATTGGACAACTATCAAACATTACCATCAATCAGACAACTATCAAACATTACCATCAATCAGACAACTATCAAACATCACCTCCATTGGACAACTATCAAACATTACCATCAATCAGACAACTATCAAACATTACCATCAATCAGACAACTATCAAACATTACCATCAATCAGACAACTATCAAACATCATCTCCATTGGACAACTATCAAACATCACCATCAATCAGACAACTATCAAACATCACCATCAATCGGACAACTATCGAACATCACCTCAATCGGACAACTATCAAACATGACCATCAGTCGGACAACTATCAAACATCACCTCAATTGGACGACTATTAATCCCTTCAATTAGAAAACTATCAAACATCACCATCAATCAGACAACTATTAAACATCATCATCAATCACTTCAATCAGACAACTATCAAACATCACCATCAATCAGACAACTATTAAACATCATCATCAATCCCTTCAATCAGACAACTATCAAACATCACCATCAATCAGACTATCAAACATCATCATCAATCCCTTCAATCAGACAACTATCAAGGCAGGCAACTATCAAACACCATCATCAATCAACAACTATCAAACATCACCATCAATCAGACAACTATCAAACATTACCATCAATACCTTCAATCAGACAACTATCAAACATCACCCTCAATCAAACAACTATCAAACATCACCATCAATCAGACAACTATCAAACATCACCATCAATCTCTTCAATCAGACAACTATCAAACATCACCATCAATCAGACAACTATCAGACATCACCATCAATCCCTTCAATCAGACAACTATCAAACATAACCATCAATCAGACAACTATCAAACATAACCATCAATCAGACAACTATCAAACATAACCATCAATCAGACAACTATCAAACATAACCATCAATCAGACAACTATCAAACATCACCATCAATCAGACAACTATCAAACATCACCTCCATTGGACAACTATCAAACATTACCATCAATCAGACAACTATCAAACATTACCATCAATCAGACAACTATCAAACATTACCATCAATCAGACAACTATCAAACATCACCTCCATTGGACAACTATCAAACATCACCATCAATCAGACAACTATCAAACATCACCATCAATCGGACAACTATCGAACATCACCTCAATCGGACAACTATCAAACATGACCATCAGTCGGACAACTATCAAACATCACCTCAATTGGACGACTATCAATCCCTTCAATTAGAAAACTATCAAACATCACCATCAATCAGACAACTATTAAACATCATCATCAATCACTTCAATCAGACAACTATCAAACATCACCATCAATCAGACAACTATTAAACATCATCATCAATCCCTTCAATCAGACAACTATCAAACATCACCATCAATCAGACTATCAAACATCATCATCAATACCTTCAATCAGACAACTATCAAGGCAGGCAACTATCAAACACCATCATCAATCAACAACTATCAAACATCACCATCAATCAGACAACTATCAAACATTACCATCAATACCTTCAATCAGACAACTATCAAACATCACCCTCAATCAAACAACTATCAAACATCACCATCAATCAGACAACTATCAAACATCACCATCAATCTCTTCAATCAGACAACTATCAAACATCACCATCAATCAGACAACTATCAGACATCACCATCAATCCCTTCAATCAGACAACTATCAAACATAACCATCAATCAGACAACTATCAAACATAACCATCAATCAGACAACTATCAAACATCACCATCAATCAGACAACTATCAAACATCACCATCAAATCCCTTCAATCAGACAACTATCAAACATCACCATCAATCAGACAACTATCAAACATCACCATCAAATCCCTTCAATCAGACAACTATCAAACATCACCATCAATCAGACAACTATCAAACATCACCATCAATCTCTTCAATCAGACAACTATCAAACATCACCATCAATCAGACATCACCATCAATCCCATCAATCAGACAACTATCAAACATAACCATCAAATCCCTTCAATCAGACAACTATCAAGCATAACCATCAATCCCTTCAATCAGACAACTATCAAACATCACCATCAATCAGACAACTATCAAACATAACCATCAATCAGACAACTATCAAACATAACCATCAAATCCCTTCAATCAGACAACTATCAAACATCACCATCAATCCCTTCAATCAGACAACTATCAAACATCACCATCAATCAGACATCACCATCAATCCCATCAATCAGACAACTATCAAACATCACCATCAATCCCTTCAATCAGACAACTATCAAACATCACCATCAATCCCTTCAATCAGACAACTATCGAACATCACCATCAATCCCATCAATCAGACAACTATCAAACAAAACCATCAAATCCCTTCAATCAGACAACTATCAAACATCACCATCAATCCCTTCAATCAGACAACTATCAAACATCACCATCAATCCCTTCAATCAGACAACTATTAAACATCACCATCAATCAGACAACTATCAAACATAACCATCAAATCCCTTCAATCAGACAACTATCAAACATCACCATCAATCCCTTCAATCAGACAACTATCAAACATCACCATCAGACAACTATCAAACATAACCATCAAATCCCTTCAATCAGACAACTATCAAACATCACCATCAATCCCTTCAATCAGACAACTATCAAACATCACCATCAATCCCATCAATCAGACAACTATCAAACATAACCATCAAATCCCTTCAATCAGACAACTATCAAACATCACCATCAATCCCTTCAATCAGACAACTATCAAACATAACCATCAATCAGACAACTATCAAACATCACCATCAAATCCCTTCAATCAGACAACTATCAAACATCACCATCAATCAGACAACTATCAAACATCACCATCAAATCCCTTCAATCAGACAACTATCAAACATCACCATCAATCAGACAACTATCAAACATCACCATCAATCTCTTCAATCAGACAACTATCAAACATCACCATCAATCAGACATCACCATCAATCCCATCAATCAGACAACTATCAAACATAACCATCAAATCCCTTCAATCAGACAACTATCAAGCATAACCATCAATCCCTTCAATCAGACAACTATCAAACATCACCATCAATCCCTTCAATCAGACAACTATCAAACATCACCATCAATCCCATCAATCAGACAACTATCAAACATAACCATCAAATCCCTTCAATCAGACAACTATCAAACATCACCATCAATCCCATCAATCAGACAACTATCAAACATAACCATCAAATCCCTTCAATCAGACAACTATCAAACATAACCATCAAATCCCTTCAATCAGACAACTATCAAACATCACCATCAATCCCTTCAATCAGACAACTATCAAACATCACCATCAATCCCTTCAATCAGACAACTATCAAACATCACCTCCATTGGACAACTATCAAACATCACCTCCATTGGACAACTATCAAACATTACCATCAATCAGACAACTATCAAACATTACCATCAATCAGACAACTATCAAACATCACCTCCATTGGACAACTATCAAACATTACCATCAATCAGACAACTATCAAACATTACCATCAATCAGACAACTATCAAACATTACCATCAATCAGACAACTATCAAACATCACCTCCATTGGACAACTATCAAACATCACCATCAATCAGACAACTATCAAACATCACCATCAATCGGACAACTATCGAACATCACCTCAATCGGACAACTATCAAACATGACCATCAGTCGGACAACTATCAAACATCACCTCAATTGGACGACTATTAATCCCTTCAATTAGAAAACTATCAAACATCACCATCAATCAGACAACTATTAAACATCATCATCAATCACTTCAATCAGACAACTATCAAACATCACCATCAATCAGACAACTATTAAACATCATCATCAATCCCTTCAATCAGACAACTATCAAACATCACCATCAATCAGACTATCAAACATCATCATCAATCCCTTCAATCAGACAACTATCAAGGCAGGCAACTATCAAACACCATCATCAATCAACAACTATCAAACATCACCATCAATCAGACAACTATCAAACATTACCATCAATACCTTCAATCAGACAACTATCAAACATCACCCTCAATCAAACAACTATCAAACATCACCATCAATCAGACAACTATCAAACATCACCATCAATCTCTTCAATCAGACAACTATCAAACATCACCATCAATCAGACAACTATCAGACATCACCATCAATCCCTTCAATCAGACAACTATCAAACATAACCATCAATCAGACAACTATCAAACATAACCATCAATCAGACAACTATCAAACATAACCATCAATCAGACAACTATCAAACATAACCATCAATCAGACAACTATCAAACATCACCATCAAATCCCTTCAATCAGACAACTATCAAACATCACCATCAGACAACTATCAAACATCACCATCAAATCCCTTCAATCAGACAACTATCAAACATCACCATCAATCAGACAACTATCAAACATCACCATCAATCTCTTCAATCAGACAACTATCAAACATCACCATCAATCAGACATCACCATCAATCCCATCAATCAGACAACTATCAAACATAACCATCAAATCCCTTCAATCAGACAACTATCAAGCATAACCATCAATCCCTTCAATCAGACAACTATCAAACATCACCATCAATCAGACAACTATCAAACATAACCATCAAATCCCTTCAATCAGACAACTATCAAACATCACCATCAATCCCTTCAATCAGACAACTATCAAACATCACCATCAATCCCTTCAATCAGACAACTATCGAACATCACCATCAATCCCATCAATCAGACAACTATCAAACATAACCATCAAATCCCTTCAATCAGACAACTATCAAACATCACCATCAATCCCTTCAATCAGACAACTATCAAACATCACCATCAATCCCTTCAATCAGACAACTATTAAACATCACCATCAATCAGACAACTATCAAACATAACCATCAAATCCCTTCAATCAGACAACTATCAAACATCACCATCAATCCCTTCAATCAGACAACTATCAAACATCACCATCAGACAACTATCAAACATAACCATCAAATCCCTTCAATCAGACAACTATCAAACATCACCATCAATCCCTTCAATCAGACAACTATCAAACATCACCATCAATCCCTTCAATCAGACAACTATCAAACATCACCATCAATCCCATCAATCAGACAACTATCAAACATAACCATCAAATCCCTTCAATCAGACAACTATCAAACATCACCATCAATCCCTTCAATCAGACAACTATCAAACATAACCATCAATCAGACAACTATCAAACATCACCATCAAATCCCTTCAATCAGACAACTATCAAACATCACCATCAATCAGACAACTATCAAACATCACCATCAAATCCCTTCAATCACCATCAATCAGACAACTATCAAACATCACCATCAATCAGACAACTATCAAACATCACCATCAATCTCTTCAATCAGACAACTATCAAACATCACCATCAATCAGACATCACCATCAATCCCATCAATCAGACAACTATCAAACATAACCATCAAATCCCTTCAATCAGACAACTATCAAGCATAACCATCAATCCCTTCAATCAGACAACTATCAAACATCACCATCAATCCCTTCAATCAGACAACTATCAAACATCACCATCAATCCCATCAATCAGACAACTATCAAACATAACCATCAAATCCCTTCAATCAGACAACTATCAAACATCACCATCAATCCCATCAATCAGACAACTATCAAACATAACCATCAAATCCCTTCAATCAGACAACTATCAAACATAACCATCAAATCCCTTCAATCAGACAACTATCAAACATCACCATCAATCCCTTCAATCAGACAACTATCAAACATCACCATCAATCCCTTCAATCAGACAACTATCAAACATCACCTCCATTGGACAACTATCAAACATCACCTCCATTGGACAACTATCAAACATTACCATCAATCAGACAACTATCAAACATTACCATCAATCAGACAACTATCAAACATCACCTCCATTGGACAACTATCAAACATTACCATCAATCAGACAACTATCAAACATTACCATCAATCAGACAACTATCAAACATTACCATCAATCAGACAACTATCAAACATCACCTCCATTGGACAACTATCAAACATCACCATCAATCAGACAACTATCAAACATCACCATCAATCGGACAACTATCGAACATCACCTCAATCGGACAACTATCAAACATGACCATCAGTCGGACAACTATCAAACATCACCTCAATTGGACGACTATTAATCCCTTCAATTAGAAAACTATCAAACATCACCATCAATCAGACAACTATTAAACATCATCATCAATCACTTCAATCAGACAACTATCAAACATCACCATCAATCAGACAACTATTAAACATCATCATCAATCCCTTCAATCAGACAACTATCAAACATCACCATCAATCAGACTATCAAACATCATCATCAATCCCTTCAATCAGACAACTATCAAGGCAGGCAACTATCAAACACCATCATCAATCAACAACTATCAAACATCACCATCAATCAGACAACTATCAAACATTACCATCAATACCTTCAATCAGACAACTATCAAAGATCACCCTCAATCAAACAACTATCAAACATCACCATCAATCAGACAACTATCAAACATCACCATCAATCTCTTCAATCAGACAACTATCAAACATCACCATCAATCAGACAACTATCAGACATCACCATCAATCCCTTCAATCAGACAACTATCAAACATAACCATCAATCAGACAACTATCAAACATAACCATCAATCAGACAACTATCAAACATAACCATCAATCAGACAACTATCAAACATAACCATCAATCAGACAACTATCAAACATCACCATCAAATCCCTTCAATCAGACAACTATCAAACATCACCATCAATCAGACAACTATCAAACATCACCATCAAATCCCTTCAATCAGACAACTATCAAACATCACCATCAATCAGACAACTATCAAACATCACCATCAATCTCTTCAATCAGACAACTATCAAACATCACCATCAATCAGACATCACCATCAATCCCATCAATCAGACAACTATCAAACATAACCATCAAATCCCTTCAATCAGACAACTATCAAGCATAACCATCAATCCCTTCAATCAGACAACTATCAAACATCACCATCAATCAGACAACTATCAAACATAACCATCAATCCCTTCAATCAGACAACTATCAAACATCACCATCAATCCCTTCAATCAGACAACTATCGAACATCACCATCAATCCCATCAATCAGACAACTATCAAACATAACCATCAAATCCCTTCAATCAGACAACTATCAAACATCACCATCAATCCCTTCAATCAGACAACTATCAAACATCACCATCAATCCCTTCAATCAGAAAACTATTAAACATCACCATCAATCAGACAACTATCAAACATAACCATCAAATCCCTTCAATCAGACAACTATCAAACATCACCATCAATCCCTTCAATCAGACAACTATCAAACATCACCATCAGACAACTATCAAACATAACCATCAAATCCCTTCAATCAGACAACTATCAAACATCACCATCAATCCCTTCAATCAGACAACTATCAAACATCACCATCAATCCCTTCAATCAGACAACTATCAAACATCACCATCAATCCCATCAATCAGACAACTATCAAACATAACCATCAAATCCCTTCAATCAGACAACTATCAAACATCACCATCAATCCCTTCAATCAGACAACTATCAAACATCACCATCAATCCCTTCAATCAGACAACTATCAAACATCACCATCAATCAGACAACTATCAAACATAACCATCAATCAGACAACTATCAAACATCACCATCAAATCCCTTCAATCAGACAACTATCAAACATCACCATCAATCAGACAACTATCAAACATCACCATCAAATCCCTTCAATCAGACAACTATCAAACATCACCATCAATCAGACAACTATCAAACATCACCATCAATCTCTTCAATCAGACAACTATCAAACATCACCATCAATCAGACATCACCATCAATCCCATCAATCAGACAACTATCAAACATAACCATCAAATCCCTTCAATCAGACAACTATCAAGCATAACCATCAATCCCTTCAATCAGACAACTATCAAACATCACCATCAATCAGACAACTATCAAACATAACCATCAAATCCCTTCAATCAGACAACTATCAAACATCACCATCAATCCCTTCAATCAGACAACTATCAAACATCACCATCAATCCCTTCAATCAGACAACTATCGAACATCACCATCAATCCCATCAATCAGACAACTATTAAACATCATCATCAATCCCTTCAATCAGACAACTATCAAACATCACCATCAATCAGACTATCAAACATCATCATCAATCCCTTCAATCAGACAACTATCAAGGCAGGCAACTATCAAACACCATCATCAATCAACAACTATCAAACATCACCATCAATCAGACAACTATCAAACATTACCATCAATACCTTCAATCAGACAACTATCAAAGATCACCCTCAATCAAACAACTATCAAACATCACCATCAATCAGACAACTATCAAACATCACCATCAATCTCTTCAATCAGACAACTATCAAACATCACCATCAATCAGACAACTATCAGACATCACCATCAATCCCTTCAATCAGACAACTATCAAACATAACCATCAATCAGACAACTATCAAACATAACCATCAATCAGACAACTATCAAACATAACCATCAATCAGACAACTATCAAACATAACCATCAATCAGACAACTATCAAACATCACCATCAAATCCCTTCAATCAGACAACTATCAAACATCACCATCAATCAGACAACTATCAAACATCACCATCAAATCCCTTCAATCAGACAACTATCAAACATCACCATCAATCAGACAACTATCAAACATCACCATCAATCTCTTCAATCAGACAACTATCAAACATCACCATCAATCAGACATCACCATCAATCCCATCAATCAGACAACTATCAAACATAACCATCAAATCCCTTCAATCAGACAACTATCAAGCATAACCATCAATCCCTTCAATCAGACAACTATCAAACATCACCATCAATCAGACAACTATCAAACATAACCATCAAATCCCTTCAATCAGACAACTATCAAACATCACCATCAATCCCTTCAATCAGACAACTATCAAACATCACCATCAATCCCTTCAATCAGACAACTATCGAACATCACCATCAATCCCATCAATCAGACAACTATCAAACATAACCATCAAATCCCTTCAATCAGACAACTATCAAACATCACCATCAATCCCTTCAATCAGACAACTATCAAACATCACCATCAATCCCTTCAATCAGAAAACTATTAAACATCACCATCAATCAGACAACTATCAAACATAACCATCAAATCCCTTCAATCAGACAACTATCAAACATCACCATCAATCCCTTCAATCAGACAACTATCAAACATCACCATCAGACAACTATCAAACATAACCATCAAATCCCTTCAATCAGACAACTATCAAACATCACCATCAATCCCTTCAATCAGACAACTATCAAACATCACCATCAATCCCTTCAATCAGACAACTATCAAACATCACCATCAATCCCATCAATCAGACAACTATCAAACATAACCATCAAATCCCTTCAATCAGACAACTATCAAACATCACCATCAATCCCTTCAATCAGACAACTATCAAACATCACCATCAATCCCTTCAATCAGACAACTATCAAACATCACCATCAATCAGACAACTATCAAACATAACCATCAATCAGACAACTATCAAACATCACCATCAAATCCCTTCAATCAGACAACTATCAAACATCACCATCAATCAGACAACTATCAAACATCACCATCAAATCCCTTCAATCAGACAACTATCAAACATCACCATCAATCAGACAACTATCAAACATCACCATCAATCTCTTCAATCAGACAACTATCAAACATCACCATCAATCAGACATCACCATCAATCCCATCAATCAGACAACTATCAAACATAACCATCAAATCCCTTCAATCAGACAACTATCAAGCATAACCATCAATCCCTTCAATCAGACAACTATCAAACATCACCATCAATCAGACAACTATCAAACATAACCATCAAATCCCTTCAATCAGACAACTATCAAACATCACCATCAATCCCTTCAATCAGACAACTATCAAACATCACCATCAATCCCTTCAATCAGACAACTATCGAACATCACCATCAATCCCATCAATCAGACAACTATCAAACATAACCATCAAATCCCTTCAATCAGACAACTATCAAACATCACCATCAATCCCTTCAATCAGACAACTATCAAACATCACCATCAATCCCTTCAATCAGAAAACTATTAAACATCACCATCAATCAGACAACTATCAAACATAACCATCAAATCCCTTCAATCAGACAACTATCAAACATCACCATCAATCCCTTCAATCAGACAACTATCAAACATCACCATCAGACAACTATCAAACATAACCATCAAATCCCTTCAATCAGACAACTATCAAACATCACCATCAATCCCTTCAATCAGACAACTATCAAACATCACCATCAATCCCTTCAATCAGACAACTATCAAACATCACCATCAATCCCATCAATCAGACAACTATCAAACATAACCATCAAATCCCTTCAATCAGACAACTATCAAACATCACCATCAATCCCTTCAATCAGACAACTATCAAACATCACCATCAATCCCTTCAATCAGACAACTATCAAACATCACCATCAATCAGACAACTATCAAACATAACCATCAATCAGACAACTATCAAACATCACCATCAAATCCCTTCAATCAGACAACTATCAAACATCACCATCAATCAGACAACTATCAAACATCACCATCAAATCCCTTCAATCAGACAACTATCAAACATCACCATCAATCAGACAACTATCAAACATCACCATCAATCTCTTCAATCAGACAACTATCAAACATCACCATCAATCAGACATCACCATCAATCCCATCAATCAGACAACTATCAAACATAACCATCAAATCCCTTCAATCAGACAACTATCAAGCATAACCATCAATCCCTTCAATCAGACAACTATCAAACATCACCATCAATCCCTTCAATCAGACAACTATCAAACATCACCATCAATCAGACAACTATCAAACATAACCATCAAATCCCTTCAATCAGACAACTATCAAACATCACCATCAATCCCATCAATCAGACAACTATCAAACATAACCATCAAATCCCTTCAATCAGACAACTATCAAACATAACCATCAAATCCCTTCAATCAGACAACTATCAAACATCACCATCAATCCCTTCAATCAGACAACTATCAAACATCACCATCAATCCCTTCAATCAGACAACTATCAAACATCACCATCAATCAGACAACTATCAAACATAACCATCAAATCCCTTCAATCAGACAACTATCAAACATCACCATCAATCCCTTCAATCAGACAACTATCAAACATCACCATCAATCAGACAACTATCAAACATAACCATCAAATCCCTTCAATCAGACAACTATCAAACATCACCATCAATCCCTTCAATCAGACAACTATCAAACATCACCATCAATCCCTTCAATCAGACAACTATCAAACATCACCATCCAATCCCTTCAATCAGACAACTATCAAACATCACCATCAATCCCTTCAATCAGACAACTGTCAAACATGACCATCAATCCCTTCAATCAGACAACTGTCAAACATGACCATCAATCCCTTCAATCAGACAACTGTCAAACATGACCATCAATCCCTTCAATCAGATAACTGTCAAACATCACCATCAATCAGACAACTGTCAAACATCACCATCAATCAGACAACTATCAAACATCACCATCATACAATTTTTGTAGAGAACGTGAATTCTTTCTGTCTTCTCTCCCTGTTGGTCCTCCCAGTTTATGTAACTGTAGTAATCTTATGTAACTGTAATCATCTTGCTAGAGGTCACATCTATCTATCCTAGTGTAGGTTACAGTAATCATCTTGCTAGAGGTCACATCTATCTATCCTAGTGTAGGTTACAGTAATCATCTTGCTAGAGGTCACATCTATCTATCCAAGTGTAGGTTACAGTAATCATCTTGCTAGAGGTCACATCTATCTATCCTAGTGTAGGTTACAGTAATCATCTTGCTAGAGGTCACATCTATCTATCCTAGTGTAGGTTACAGTAATCATCTTGCTAGAGGTCACATCTATCTATCCTAGTGTAGGTTACAGTAATCATCTTGCTAAAGGTCACATCTATCTATCCTAGTGTAGGTTACAGTAATCATCTTGCTAGAGGTCACATCTATCTATCCTAGTGTAGGTTACAGTAATCATCTTGCTAGAGGTCACATCTATCTATCCTAGTGTAGGTTACAGTAATCATCTTGCTAGAGGTCACATCTATCTATCCTAGTGTAGGTTACAGTAATCATCTTAGAGATCACATCTGTCCTCCCCCTCATTGATCCACCCATCTGAGAATCCAATATTCTACCTCCGTACACTATACGTACGTATATGTACCTCCGTACGGGCTATTTGCTACAAAATTTGACAGGTTTTTATTTTTAAAAGTTAAGTTCGTTAAGTTTTTGTACATAAAAAAAAAAACGAAAAAGGCAAAAGATAAAACAAAAATGTAAATATTCAAAACAAAAAGGTTAAAAAAAAAGATCATATGAAGTAGCTCTCAATTCAAGTGATGTAAATGTGCACTGTAGTATACATGTCTCAAGCTAAAGAATTGATCTATTATAGAGACTCACTCGCTGCTTGATCTGACAGGAGCTACCAAAGTCCACAATTTTAATGGCACTCCGTTTGGGGTTACACAGTAGAATGTTCTCCGGTTTCAGATCACAGTGAATGACGTTCAGCTCAGGGGTGGCCAGGAAGAGCAGGGCTGTACACAGCTGCTGCGCAAACTTCCTGGTCAGATTGAGAGAGACCCCTCGGAAGTTGGTGTTCCTCAGGAGGTCGTAGAGGTTGTATGAGAGGAGCTCAAACACAAGGCACAGGTGGTTACGAAACATAAAGTTTCTCTTTAAGCGTACTGAAATACAGAATGTGTACAAGATGAAATATATGTACTGAAATACAGAATGTGTACAAGATGAAATATATGTGCTGAAATACAGAATGTGTACAAGATGAAATATATGTACTGAAATACAGGATGTGTACAAGATGAAATATATGTACTGAAATACAGAATGTGTACAAGATGAAATATATGTACTGAAATACAGAATGTGTACAAGATGAAATATATGTATTGAAATACATAAAGTGTACAAGATGAAATATATGTACTGAAATACAGAATGTGTACAAGATGAAATATATGTATTGAAATACATAAAGTGTACAAGATGAAATATATGTATTGAAATACATAAAGTGTACAAGATGAAATATATGTACTGAAATACAGAATGTGTACAAGATGAAATATATGTATTGAAATACAGAATGTGTACAAGATGAAATATATGTATTGAAATACATAAAGTGTACAAGATAAAATATATGTACTGAAATACAGAATGTGTACAAGATGAAATATATGTACTGAAATACAGAATGTGTACAAGATGAAATATATGTATTGAAATACATAAAGTGTACAAGATGAAATATATGTATTGAAATACATAAAGTGTACAAGATGAAATATATGTACTGAAATACAGAATGTGTACAAGATGAAATATATGTATTGAAATACATATAGTGTACAAGATGAAATATATGTGCTGAAATACAGAATGTGTACAAGATGAAATATATGTATGAAATACATATAGTGTACAAGATGAAATATATGTACTGAAATACAGAAAGTGTACAAGATGAAATATATGTATTGAAATACATAAAGTGTACAAGATGAAATATATGTACTGAAATACAGAAAGTGTACAAGATTAAATATATGTACTGAAATACAGGGAGTGTAAAGATGAAATATATGTACTGAAATACAGGATGATTTGTTGCAAGTGTAGTAATGATGATTTGTTGCATGTGTAGTAATGATGATTGTTGCAAGTGTAGTAATGATGATTTGTTGCAAGTGTAGTAATGATGATTGTTGCAAGTGTAGTAATGATGATTTGTTGCAAGTGTAGTAATGATGATTTGTTGCAAGTGTAGTAATGATGATTTGTTGCATGTGTAGTAATGATGATTTGTTGCATGTGTAGTAATGATGATTTGTTGCATGTGTAGTAATGATGATTTGTTGCAAGTGTAGTAATGATGATTTGTTGCAAGTGTAGTAATGATGATTTGTTGCAAGTGTAGTAATGATGATTTGTTGCAAGTGTAGTAATGATGATTTGTTGCAAGTGTAGTAATGATGATTTGTTGCAAGTGTAGTAATGATGATTTGTTGCATGTGTAGTAATGATGATTGTTGCAAGTGTAGTAATGATGATTTGTTGCATGTGTAGTAATGATGATTTGTTGCAAGTGTAGTAATGATGATTTGTGCAAGTGTAGTAATGATGATTTGTTGCATGTGTAGTAATGATGATTTGTTGCAAGTGTAGTAATGATGATTTGTTGCAAGTGTAGTAATGATGATTTGTTGCAAGTGTAGTAATGATGATTTGTTGCAAGTGTAGTAATGATGATTTGTTGTACAAGATGAAATATATGTATTGAAATACATAAAGTGTACAAGATAAAATATATGTACTGAAATACAGAATGTGTACAAGATGAAATATATGTACTGAAATACAGAATGTGTACAAGATGAAATATATGTATTGAAATACATAAGTGTACAAGATGAAATATATGTATTGAAATACATAAAGTGTACAAGATGAAATATATGTACTGAAATACAGAATGTGTACAAGATGAAATATATGTATTGAAATACATATAGTGTACAAGATGAATATATGTGCTGAAATACAGAATGTGTACAAGATGAAATATATGTATTGAAATACATATAGTGTACAAGATGAAATATATGTACTGAAATACAGAAAGTGTACAAGATGAAATATATGTATTGAAATACATAAAGTGTACAAGATGAAATATATGTACTGAAATACAGAAAGTGTACAAGATTAAATATATGTACTGAAATACAGGGAGTGTAAAGATGAAATATATGTACTGAAATACAGGATGATTTGTTGCAAGTGTAGTAATGATGATTTGTTGCATGTGTAGTAATGATGATTTGTTGCAAGTGTAGTAATGATGATTTGTTGCAAGTGTAGTAATGATGATTTGTTGCAAGTGTAGTAATGATGATTTGTTGCAAGTGTAGTAATGATGATTTGTTGCATGTGTAGTAATGATGATTTGTTGCAAGTGTAGTAATGATGATTTGTTGCAAGTGTAGTAATGATGATTTGTTGCATGTGTAGTAATGATGATTTGTTGCAAGTGTAGTAATGATGATTTGTTGCAAGTGTAGTAATGATGATTTGTTGCAAGTGTAGTAATGATGATTTGTTGCAAGTGTAGTAATGATGATTTGTTGCATGTGTAGTAATGATGATTTGTTGCATGTGTAGTAATGATGATTTGTTGCATGTGTAGTAATGATAACAGTTGTATAATGGTATAACAGTGACAAAGTGTAATGGAGGAAATGTGCAACAACAAAAGAGAAATTGTAGCTGTGATAGAAAGAGAAGATGTAATGGCATTCGTGTGAAAGAGAAGGTGTAATGGCATTCATGTGAAAGAGAAGGTGTAATGGCATTCAATTGTCAGTGGAATCTCTTCACTAACTCATTATGAGCACTATAAGAGAGTTTGCTTGCTGTCTTCACGAAGACACACATCTGACAGCAAACACTCACAATTTATATTTTGATTGTCATTCAAGTCTGCTCCATTCTGGGCTCATTCAAACACCCACAGACATGAACAGCTCATCAGGCAAATGTTTCCTGCCATGAGGTAAGACATATTTTCTCTAACAGTTTTCTATCATTAGGTTTTCTACAGTTTTCTATCTTTTCTGTCATTAGGTTTTCTACAGTTTTCTATCTTTTCTGTCATTAGGTTTTCTACAGTTTTCTATCTTTTCTGTCATTAGGTTTTCTACAGTTTTCTATCTTTTCTGTCATTAGGTTTTCTAGTTTTCTATCATTTCTGTTATTAGATTTTCTATAGTTTCTATCATTTCTGTTATTAGGTTTTCTACAGTTTTCTATCATTTCTGTTATTAGGTTTTCTATAGTTTTCTATCATTTCTGTTATTAGATTTTCTATAGTTTTCTATCATTTCTGTTATTAAGTTTTCTATCATTTCTTTATTAGGTTTTCTATAGTTTTCTATCATTTCTGCTAGCAGGTAAGAAAGTATAACAAACAAGGACACACCCCTAACGGCATGCAAGAACATAATAAAGAGACAACGACATGTGTAGCCAGTGTACCTATGTAGTACTTGTTCTCACGATCGTTGGAGTTCATCAACTCCAGCAGCCTGACCTCGATCTGTGCCTGGTTCAAGAATGGCTTCTTGTTCTTGATGATCTTGATGGCAACATGCTCCTGGTCTGTGTGGTCAAAGGCCTTCACTACCTGCAGGGCCAGAACAACAAGTCATTAGTTGTGGGAGCAGGTCATTAGTTGTGGGAGCAGGTCATTAGTTGTAGGAGTAGGTCATTAGTTGTAGGAACAGGTCATTAGTTGTAGAACCAGGCCATTAGTTGTAGGAACAGGTCATTAGTTGTAGGAACAGGTCATTAGTTGTAGGAACAGGTCATTAGTTGTAGGAGCAGGTCATTAGTTGTAGGAGCAGGTCATTAGTTGTAGGAACAGGTCATTAGTTGTAGGAACAGGTCATTAGTTGTAGGAGCAGGTCATTAGTTGTAGGAGTAGGTCATTAGTTGTAGGAGCAGGTCATTAGTTGTAGGAACAGGTCATTAGTTGTAGGAACAGGTCATTAGTTGCAGAAACAGGTCATTAGTTGCAGAAACAGGTCATTAGTTGCAGGAACAGGTCATTAGTTGCAGGAACAGGTCATTAGTTGCAGGAACAGGTCATTAGTTGTAGGAACAGGTCATTAGTTGTAGGAGCAGGCCATTAGTTGTAGGAACAGGTCATTAGTTGTAGGAACAGGTCATTAGTTGTAGGAGCAGGTCACTAGTTGTAGGAACAGGTCATTAGTTGTAGGAACAGGTCATTAGTTGTAGGAACAGGTCATTAGTTGTAGGAGCAGGTCATTAGTTGTAGGAACAGGTCATTAAGTTGTAGGAGCAGGTCATTAAGTTGTAGGAGCAGGTCATTAGTTGTAGGAGCAGGTCATTAGTTGTAGTAGCAGGTCATTAGTAGTAGGAACAGGTCATTAGTTGTAGGAACAAGTCATTAGTTGTAGGAACAGGTCATTAGTTGCAGGAACAGGTCATTAGTAGTAGGAACAAGTCATTAGTTGTAGGAACAAGTCATTAGTTCCATATGTGTGTAGAACAAGCAACTAGATCTTCGTACAAGTAGAACAACTTAACTAGTTCTTTGTAAAAAAATGGAGCAAGTAGTTAGTGCTTTCATTCCAGAGAGAGAAAGAACAACGAAGTCTTGATACTACTTTGTGTGGAGCTGATAATCTCAAGCTAGTTATCTCTACATCATGACGTCTTTATACTAATTTGTGTGGAGCTGATAATCTCAAGCTAGTTATCTCTACATCATGAAGTCTTGATACTACTTTGTGTGGAACTGATAATTTCAAGCTAGTTATCTCTACATCATGAAGTCTTGATACTACTTTGTGTGGAGCTGATAATCTCAAGCCAGTTATCTCTACATCATGAAGTCTTGATACTACTTTGTGTGGAGCTGATAATCTCAAGCCAGTTATCTCTACATCATGAAGTCTTGATACTACTTTGTGTGGAGCTGATAATCTCAAGCCAGTTATCTCTACATCATGAAGTCTTGATACTACTTTGTGTGGAGCTGATAATCTCAAGCTAGTTATCTCTACATCATGAAGTCTTGATACTACTTTGTGTGGAGCTGATAATCTCAAGCCAGTTATCTCTACATCATGAAGTCTTGATACTACTTTGTGTGGAGCTGATAATCTCAAGCCAGTTATCTCTACATCATGAAGTCTTGATACTACTTGTGTGGAACCGATAATTTCAAGCTAGTTATCTCTACATCATGAAGTCTTGATAGTACTTTGTGTGGAGCTGATAATCTCAAGCTAGTTATCTCTACATTATGAAGTCTTGATACTACTTTGTGTGGAGCTGATAATCTCAAGCCAGTTATCTCTACATCATGAAGTCTTGATAGTACTTTGTGTGGAGCTGATAATCTCAAGCCAGTTATCTCTACATCATGAAGTCTTGATAGTACTTGTGTGGAGCTGATAATCTCAAGCCAGTTATCTCTACATCATGAAGTCTTGATAGTACTTTGTGTGGAGCTGATAATCTCAAGCTAGTTATCTCTACATCATGAAGTCTTGATAGTACTTTGTGTGGAGCTGATAATCTCAAGCCAGTTATCTCTACATCATGAAGTCTTGATACTACTTTGTGTGGAGCTGATAATCTCAAGCTAGTTATCTCTACATCATGAAGTCTTGATAGTACTTTGTGTGGAGCTGATAATCTCAAGCTAGTTATCTCTACATCATGAAGTCTTGATACTACTTTGTGTGGAGCTGATAATCTCAAGCTAGTTATCTCTACATCATGAAGTCTTGATACTACTTTGTGTGGAGCTGATAATCTCAAGCTAGTTATCTCTACATCATGAAGTCTTGATACTACTTTGTGTGGAGCTGATAATCTCAAGCCAGTTATCTCTACATCATGAAGTCTTGATACTACTTTGTGTGGAACTGATAATCTCAAGCTAGTTATCTCTACATCATGAAGTCTTGATACTACTTTGTGTGGAGCTGATAATCTCAAGCTAGTTATCTCTACATCATGAAGTCTTGATACTACTTTGTGTGGAGCTGATAATCTCAAGCCAGTTATCTCTACATCATGAAGTCTTGATACTACTTTGTGTGGAGCTGATAATCTCAAGCCAGTTATCTCTACATCATGAAGTCTTGATACTACTTTGTGTGGAGCTGATAATCTCAAGCCAGTTATCTCTACATCATGAAGTCTTGATACTACTTTGTGTGGAGCTGATAATCTCAAGCCAGTTATCTCTACATCATGAAGTCTTGATACTACTTTGTGTGGAGCTGATAATCTCAAGCCAGTTATCTCTACATCATGAAGTCTTGATAGTACTTTGTGTGGAGCTGATAATCTCAAGCCAGTTATCTCTACATCATGAAGTCTTGATACTACTTTGTGTGGAGCTGATAATCTCAAGCCAGTTATCTCTACATCATGAAGTCTTGATACTACTTGTGTGGAGCTGATAATCTCAAGCTAGTTATCTCTACATCATGAAGTCTTGATACTACTTTGTGTGGAGCTGATAATCTCAAGCTAGTTATCTCTACATCATGAAAAATGCCACAGATGTAGCTGTCACTGCTGCCTGAATGTTGTATTCGTGGTTGATAACATCTTCAATTGTAACCGCTTGTTGTCCTCCCTTGACTGAATGAATGAATGAATGACCATCTAAACTTTATTCTGTAACCACGGCTGCCTGGACTACTGGGTCAATCTTCCCCAGCACACCAGCTGCTACAGGCCTCATATTATGAATGACAGGCTGACCCGTCAGCTTGATCAGCCACCGTGACCACACCACAGCCGGCAGCCACCGTGACCACACCACAGCCGGCCCAGCTGTCTGCCTTGTGTCGTAATTGTACTTCGTGCTGTGAATCTCACATACAACCCTTGTTCGTTCGTCGCAACTCTGTGGCTATTACCTCGCTGTCAACACATAACAAGACCAGTACTGTGTAAAATAATGGTAACTTTATTGATGCACACCACCTCCACTCGATCACTCACGTGATCCAGCAAGATTGTCTCACCTCGATAAAATCATACAATATGATCACTCATGTGATCCAGCAAGAATTGTCTCACCTCGATAAAATCATACAATGCCCATTTATACTCATATCATGAACAAAACTGTATATCACAAAGTTACACATTTCACCACGCCAGCAGCTTTTTGTCTTCTTGCTTTTCAATGACTTATTCTCTCTCTCCCGCTTCACGCATGGAAGAGTTTAACAAGTGAACACACACTTTATTGCTCATTAGCAGCCCTGTGTCTGCCACCTCTTACCAACATTATGTCTCCTTCCACGCTCCACACATGGAAAACTTGATCAGTGCATACACACAAACTGTTACTTGTCAGCAGCCCTGTGTCTGCCAACTTATTAATGACATTATCTTCTCTTTCATGCTCCACACTTGGAAAACTTGATCAGTGCATACACACAAACTGTTACTTGTTAGTAGCCCTGTGTCTGCCAACTTATTAATGACATTATCTTCTCTTTCATGCTCCACACATGGAAAACTTGATCAGTGCATACACACAAACTGTTACTTGTTAGTAGCCCTGTGTCTGCCAACTTATTAATGACATTATCTTCTCTTTCACGCTCCACACTTGGAAAACTTGATCAGTGCACACACAAACTAAAACTGCTGTAAGTTAGTGAGCCTCTTACTCACCATTTCAGGAATCAACATGTCCATTCACCCTGCCTTGTACCTAGCCGAGTCAAACGGCAGTACTAGAACATTGGTGACTAGTCACCACGACTTAAAGGTCAGTGAATTCACTAACAACTGTCACTGATCACCAGTGGTGGGCAACTTCTCCGGCCCATGGATACTTAACACTATGACTAAACAACTGTATACTCGGGTAACCACTGGTGTCCCAACTAAAAAATGGACAACCTTGTCGTTCACGGGCTGGCAGCCAACTGGCTCACCTAACTAAAAAATGGACAACCTTGTCGTTCAAGGGCTGGCAGCCAACTGGCTCACCTAACTAAAAAAACAACTATTTACAACACTCTTAAAGAGGCTAGCGCCTTTCGGCGGGACCTCTCTACAAGCAGGACCTCTGTACAGGCCCACCGCTGTATCAACACTGATTATATTTTAAACCCTATATTTCCTTCTGCCTCTCGTTACACGTGACTCTCTCGCAATTCTTGAGAGTCACTTAGTCCCCTGAGCTGATTTCACGCTCCCCCTCCTTTCTCTCGACTTTCACGCCTTTCTCTCATACACCTTTACTGTCTCTACCTGATTTGTTACTTACCCTTCTCCCCTCTATTCTCTTTTGTCATTCTCTCCCCTCATCTATAATCTTTCTTTCTTCCTCTCTCCCTATTGCAGAATGAAATAACACTCCCAACTATAACTTACTAAGACAACAACACTTCCAACTATAACTTACTAAGACAACACTCCCAACTATAACTTACTGACAACAACACTCCCAACTATAACTTACTAACATCAAAACTCCAAACTATAACTTACTAACATCAAAACTCCCAACTATAACTTACTAACATCAAAACTCCCAACTATAACTTACTAAGACAACAACACTCCCAACTATAACTTACCACATAAAAACTCCCAACTATAACTTACTAAGACAACAACACTCCCAACTATAACTTCCAAAGACAACAACACTCCCAACTATAACTTCTAAAGACAACAACACTCCAACTATAACTTCTAAAGACAACAACACTCCCAACTATAACTTACTAACATAAAAACTCCCAACTATAACTTACAGAGATAACAACACTCCCAACTATAACTTCCAAAGACAACAAAACTCCCAACTATAACTTCTAAAGATAGCAACACTCCCAACTATAACTTCTAAAGATAGCAACACTCCAACTATAATTTTCATAGACAACAACACTCCTAACTATAGCTTACATAGACAACAACACTCCCAACTATAACTTACTAAGAAAACATCATTCCCAACTATAACTTTCTAAGACAACATCATTCCCAACTATAACTTTCTAAGACAACATCATTCCCAACTATAACTTTCTAAGACAACAACACTCCAACAATAACTTCAAAAACAACAACACTCCCAACTATAACTTTTTAAGACAACACTCCCAACTATAACTTCCAAAGACAACAACACTCCCAACTATAACTTTTTAAGACAACACTCCCAACTATAACTTTCTAAGACAACAGCACTCCCAACTATAACTTTTAAGACAACAACATTCCCAACTATAACTTTCTAAGACAACATCATTCCCAACTATAACTTTTAAGACAACAACACTCCCAACTATAACTTTTTAAGACAACATCATTCCCAACTATAACTTTTTAAGACAACAACACTCCCAACTATAACTTTTTAAGACAACAACACTCCCAACTATAACTTTTTAAGACAACAAACACTCCCAACTATAACTTTTTAAGACAACAACACTCCCAACTATAACTTTTTAAGACAACATCATTCCCAACTATAACTTTTTAAGACAACAACACTCCAAACTATAACTTTTTAAGACAACATCATTCCCAACTATAACTTTTAAGACAACAACACTCCCAACTATAACTTTTTAAGACAACAACATTCCCAACTATAACTTTTAAGACAACATCATTCCCAACTATAACTTTTTAAGACAAGAACATTCCCAACTATAACTTTTTAAGACAACAACATTCCCAACTATAACTTTTTAAGACAACAACACTCCCAACTATAACTTTTTAAGACAACAACACTCCCAACTATAACTTTTTAAGACAACAACATTCCCAACTATAACTTTTTAAGACAAGAACATTCCCAACTATAACTTTTTAAGACAACAACATTCCCAACTATAACTTTTAAGACAACAACATTCCCAACTATAACTTTTTAAGACAACAACACTCCCAACTATAACTTTTTAAGACAACAACATTCCCAACTATAACTTTTTAAGACAACAACACTCCCAACTATAACTTTTTAAGACAAGAACATTCCCAACTATAACTTTTAAGACAACAACACTCCCAACTATAACTTTTAAGACAACACTGTTGCCATCTATTGAGCAGAAAGAAAGGTTTGCTGACCTGGCCAAAAGATCCTTTCCCAATGAGAGAATCAATCTCGTAACGGTCCATCCACTTCTCCCCAGGGTTGACGATGTAGTCATGGTTGCAGTCATCGTAGCCATCATTAAAGATGTGCGAGTTGACCTTGCCCTTCTTGTGGCCTGTTTCCTCTCCCTGGGCCGCACCAACAGCTCGCCGCTTCTTCTTGGCATAGTAGACCTGAAGTAGAGAAACACGAACACTGCCTATGTGACATTTATAGACTTGCTAGCTCACACACCCTGGGAGATCATTTACAGCCAACGCTACAGTTAAGTTGATCAATCACCTCATTCATTCATTTTCCTCTCAGGTAGATGACGGCACATAGGATGGACTTGCTAGCTCACACACCCTGGGAGATCACTTACAGCCAACACTACAGTTAAGTTGATCAATCACCTCATTCATTCATTTTCCTCTCAGGTAGATGACGGCACATAGGATAGACTTGCTAGCTCACACACCATGAGAGATCACTTACAGCCAACACTACAGTTAAGTTGATCAATCACCTCATTCATTCATTTTCCTCTCAGGTAGATGACGGCACATAGGATAGACTTGCTAGCTCACACACCCTGGGAGATCACTTACAGCCAACACTACAGTTAAGTTGATCAATCACCTCAATCATTCATTTTCCTCTCAGGTAGATGACGGCACATAGGATGGACTTGCTAGCTCACACACCATGGGAGATCACTTACAGCCAACACTACAGTTAAGTTGATCAATCACCTCATCATCATTTTCCTCTCAGGTAGATGACGGCACATAGGATAGACTTGCTAGCTCACACACCCTGGGAGATCACTTACAGCCAACACTACAGTTAAGTTGATCAATCACCTCATTCATTCATTTTCCTCTCAGGTAGATGACGGCACATAGGATAGACTTGCTAGCTCACACACCCTGGGAGATCACTTACAGCCAACACTACAGTTAAGTTGATCAATCACCGCATTCATTCATTTTCCTCTCGGGAAGATGACGGCACATAGGATAGACTTGCTAGCTCACACACCCTGGGAGATCACTTACAGCCAACACTACAGTTAAGTTGATCAATCACCTCATTCATTCATTTAACTCTCAGGTAGATGACGGCACATAGGATGGAAGTTATTGTTCTCTATTGACAATTGCTGCTAGTTCCTGTAGTTCTTTCTTAGTTCCATGCTTGAGCCTTCCCTAGAAATTGTTCTGCGTAGTGATTCTCTTGGTCTACCTTGTTTTATTTTACCAGATAGTTTCCACATGAATGCCTGACAGGGAAGTCTTTCTTCATTCATTCTCAGCACATGACCAATGCATCTCCAACGCCTTCTTCTTATAAAGCTCAACACCTATTCTTGTTTTGATTCGTCTCTTATCTGTTCATTTGAAATGTATTCTTTCCAGCTTATGTTTGAGATCCTACGGAGACATTTGATTTCAAAGACATTTAATTCTTATCTAAAGTATGGGGGTCTTGATCTCCAACCTTCACATCCAAATGTTAGCACTGGTATCACATCCATATGTTAGCACTGGTATCACATCCATATGTTAGCACTGGTATCACATCCATATGTTAGCACTGGTATCACATCCATATGTTAGCACTGGTATCACATCCATATGTTAGCACTGGTATCACATCCATATGTTAGCACTGGTATCACATCCATATGTTAGCACTGGTATCACATCCATATGTTAGTACTGGTATCACATCCATATGTTAGCACTGGTATCACACCCATATGTTAGCACTGGTATCACATCCATATGTTAGCACTGGTATCACATCTATATGTTAGCACTGGTATCCCATCCAAATGTTAGCACTAGTATCACATCCATATGTTAGCACTGGTATCACATAGAAGTTGAACAATCTATGTTTTGTTCATTTCCTGAGAACTTTGGATCTCCAGATGTTCATCAGTTGGTTGAAAGCATTTCATGATGATTATCATCATCATCATGTGCCATATCGGTTGGCATAGGTGATCATGCCCTTCCACAATCTTCTATCTACAGTACATCGTATCAGTTCTGTTGTTGACTGTTTGCCATGCTATGACACCAAGCTATCTAGTATTTTCTCTCTTTGTCATCCATGATCTCTCTCTTTCCCTGTATTTTGCCAGTGTAACCAAGCATTCCAACTTTCCTCTTCTCATGATGTGCCTGACAAATGCTGATTGTGATTTCTTTCATGGTCATCTGATTAAAATAACAGAAACTAGGTTGGGCTTGCATACACAACAATCACCAAAGATTGGCATCAACCTCATGAGACATTCAAGCATGATACAACATCTAAGATGACACCACAACCTGACACAACATCTAAGTTGACACATTCAAGCATGACGCAACATCTAAGTTGACACAAATCTAAGATGACACAACATCTAAGATGACACATTCAAGCATGACACAACATCTAAGTTGACACAACATCTAAGATGACACATTCAAGCATGACACAACATCTAAGTTGACACATTCAAGCATGACACAACATCTAAGTTGACACATTCAAGCATGACACAACATCTAAGTTGACACATTCAAGCATGACACAACATCTAAGTTGACACATTCAAGCATGATACAACATCTAAGATGACACATTCAAGCATGACACAACATCTAAGTTGACACATTCAAGCATGACACAACATCTAAGATGACACATTCAAGCATGACACAACATCTAAGTTGACACATTCAAGCATGACACAACATCTAAGATGACACATTCAAGCATGACACAACATCTAAGATGACACATTCAAGCATGACACAACATCTAAGTTGACACATTCAAGCATGACACAACATCTAAGTTGACACAACATCTAAGATGACACATTCAAGCATGACACAACATCTAAGTTGACACACCATCAAAGATGACACATTCAAGCATGACACAACATCTAAGTTGACACATTCAAGCATGACAAACATCTAAGATGACACATTCAAGCATGACACAACATCTAAGATGACACATTCAAGCATGACACAACATCTAAGATGACACATTCAAGCATGACACAACAACTAAGTTGACACATTCAAGCATGACACAACATCTAAGTTGACACATTCAAGCATGACACAACATCTAAGATGACACATTCAAGCATGACACAACATCTAAGATGACACATTCAAGCATGACACAACATCTAAGATGACACATTCAAGCATGACACAACATCTAAGATGACACATTCAAGCATGACACAACATCTAAGTTGACACATTCAAGCATGACACAACATCTAAGATGACACATTCAAGCATGACACAACATCTAAGATGACACATTCAAGCATGACACAACATCTAAGATGACACAACATCTAAGTTGACACGACATCTAAGATGACACAACATCTAAGATGACACATTCAAGCATGACACAACATCTAAGATGACACATTCAAGCATGACACAACATCTAAGATGACACATTCAAGCATGACAAACATCTAAGTTGACACAACATCTAAGATGACACATTCAAGCATGACACAACATCTAAGTTGACACATTCAAGCATGACACAACATCTAAGTTGACACATTCAAGCATGACACAACATCTAAGATGACACATTCAAGCATGACACAACATCTAAGATGACACATTCAAGCATGACACAACATCTAAGATGACACATTCAAGCATGACACAACATCTAAGTGACACAACATCTAAGTTGACACATTCAAGCATGACCCAACATCTAAGATGACACAACATCTAAGTTGACACAACATCTAAGATGACACAACATCTAAGATGACACATTCAAGGATGACACAACATCTAAGATGACACATTCAAGCATGACACAACATCTAAGATGACACAACATCTAAGTTGACACAACATCTAAGATGACACATTCAAGCATGACACAACATCTAAGATGACACAACATCTAAGTTGACACAACATCTAAGTTGACACATTCAAGCATGACCCAACATCTAAGATGACACATTCAAGCATGACACAACATCTAAGATGACACAACATCTAAGTTGACACAACATCTAAGTTGACACATTCAAGCATGACCCAACATCTAAGATGACACAACATATAAGTTGACACAACATCTAAGTTGACACAACATCTAAGATGACACATTCAAGCATGACACAACATCTAAGATGACACAACATCTAAGATGACAACAACATCTAAGATGACACATTCAAGCATGACACAACATCTAAGTTGACACAACATCTAAGATGACACAACATCTAAGATGACACATTCAAGCATGACACAACATCTAAGATGACACATTCAAGCATGACACAACATCTAAGTTGACACAACATCTAAGATGACACATTCAAGCATGACACAACATCTAAGTTGACACATTCAAGCATGACACAACATCTAAGTTGACACATTCAAGCATGACACAACATCTAAGTTGACACATTCAAGCATGACACAACATCTAAGATGACACATTCAAGCATGACACAACATCTAAGTTGACACATTCAAGCATGACACAACATCTAAGTTGACACATTCAAGCATGACACAACATCTAAGATGACACAACATCTAAGTTGACACAACATCTAAGTTGACACAACATCTAAGTTGACACAACATCTAAGTTGACACAACATCTAAGATGACACATTCAAGCATGACACAACATCTAAGTTGACACAACATCTAAGTTGACACAACATCAAAGATGACACAACATCTAAGTTGACACAACATCTAAGTTGACACAAACATCTAAGTTGACACAACATCTAAGTTGACACAACATCTAAGTTGACACAACATCTAAGATGACACATTCAAGCATGACACAACATCTAAGATGACAACATTCAAGCATGACACAACATCTAAGATGACACATTCAAGCATGACACAACATCTAAGATGACACACTCAAGCATGACACAACATCTAAGATGACACATTCAAGCATGACACAACATCTAAGATGACACATTCAAGCATGACACAACATCTAAGTTGACACAACATCTAAGTTGACACATTCAAGCATGACACAACATCTAAGTTGACACAACATCTAAGATGACACAACATCTAAGATGACACATTCAAGCATGACACAACATCTAAGTTGACACATTCAAGCATGACACAACATCTAAGTTGACACATTCAAGCATGACAAAACATCTAAGATGACACATTCAAGCATGACACAACATCTAAGTTGACACATTCAAGCATGACCCAACATCTAAGTTGACACATTCAAGCATGACACAACATCTAAGACACATTCAAGCATGACACAACATCTAAGATGACACAACATCTAAGATGACACAACATATAAGATGACACATTCAAGCATGACAAAACATCTAAGATGACACATTCAAGCATGACACAACATCTAAGATGACACAACATCTAAGATGACACAACATCTAAGATGACACATTCAAGCATGACACAACATCTAAGATGACACATTCAAGCATGACACAACATCTAAGATGACACAACATCTAAGTTGACACAACATCTAAGATGACACAACATATAAGATGACACAACATCTAAGTGACACAACATCTAAGATGACACAACATCTAAGATGACACAACATCTAAGATGACACAACATCTAAGATGACACATTCAAGCATGACACAACATCTAAGATGACACAACATCTAAGTTGACACAACATCTAAGATGACACAACATCTAAGTTGACACATTCAAGCATGACACAACATCTAAGATGACACATTCAAGCATGACACAACATCTAAGTTGACACAACATCTAAGATGACACATTCAAGCATGACACAACATCTAAGATGACACAACATCTAAGATGACACAACATCTAAGATGACACATTCAAGCATGACACAACATCTAAGATGACACATTCAAGCATGACACAACATCTAAGATGACACAACATCTAAGATGACACATTCAAGCATGACAAAAACATCTAAGATGACACAACATCTAAGTTGACACAACATCTAAGTTGACACATTCAAGCATGACACAACATCTAAGATGACACATTCAAGCATGACACAACATCTAAGTTGACACAACATCTAAGATGACACAACATCTAAGAAGACACATTCAAGCATGACACAACATCTAAGTTGACACAACATCTAAGTTGACACAACATCTAAGTTGACACATTCAAGCATGACACAACATCTAAGATGACACAACATCTAACATGACACAACATCTAAGATGACACAAACATCTAAAATGACACATTCAAGCATGACACAACATCTAAGATGACACATTCAAGCATGACACAACATCTAAGATGACACAACATCTAAGATGACACATTCAAGCATGACACAACATCTAGTTGGACCAACATCTAAATTGACACACAACATCTAAGATGACACAACATCTAAGATGACACAACATCTAAGATGACAAAACATCTAAGTTGATACATTCAAGCATGACACAACATCTAAGATGACACAACATCTAAGATGACACAACATCTAAGATGACACAACATCTAAGATGACACAACATCTAAGATGACACAACATCTAAGTTGACACAACATCTAAGTTGACAACATCTAAGATGACACAACATCTAAGATGACACAACATCTAAGGTGGACACATTCAAGCATGACACAACATCTAAGATGACACATTCAAGCATGACACAACATCTAAGATGACACAACATCTAAGTTGACACAACATCTAAGTTGCATTTCAACATCACAAGCATGACACAACATCTAAGTTGACACAACATCTAAGATGACAC
The DNA here is from genome assembly GCA_032433765.1 of Megaustenia siamemsis. NCBI lineage: Eukaryota > Metazoa > Mollusca > Gastropoda > Stylommatophora > Ariophantidae > Megaustenia > Megaustenia siamemsis. The sequence continues at coordinate 74,228,481 of JAVIAB010000126.1, read as the reverse complement.
AACATCTAAGATGACACAACATCTAAGATGACACATTCAAGCATGACACAACATCTAAGATGACACAACATCTAAGATGACACATCAACCATGACCACAGCATCTAAGATGACACCACAACCTGACACAACATCTAAGATGACACCACAACCTGACACAACATCTAAGATTACACCACAACCTGACACAACATCTAAGATGACACACCACAAACCTGACACAACATCTAAGATTACACCACAACCTGACACAACATCTAAGATTACACCACAACCTGACACAACATCTAAGATTACACCACAACCTGACACAACATCTAAGATTACACCACAACCTGACACAACATCTAAGATTACACCAAACCTGACACAACATCTAAGATTACACCACAACCTGACACAACATCTAAGATTACACCACAACCTGACACAATCTAAGATTACACCACAACCTGACACAACATCTAAGATGACACCACAACCTGACACAACATCTAAGATTACACCACAAGCTGACACAACATCTAAGATTACACCACAACCTGACACAACATCTAAGATGACACCACAACCTGACACAATCTAAGATTACACCACAACCTGACACAACATCTAAGATTACACCACAACCTGACACAACATCTAAGATTACACCACAACCTGACACAACATCTAAGATTACACCACAAGCTGACACAACATCTAAGATGACACATTCAAGCATGACACAACATCTAAGATTACACCACAACCTGACACAACATCTAAGATGACACATTCAAGCATGACACAACATCTAAGATTACACCACAACCTGACACAACATCTAAGATTACACCACAAGCTGACACAACATCTAAGATGACACCACAACCTGACACAACATCTAAGATTACACCACAACCTGACACAACATCTAAGATGACACATTCAAGCATGACACAACATCTAAGATTACACCACAACCTGACACAACATCTAAGATGACACATTCAAGCATGACACAACATCTAAGATTACACCACAACCTGACACAACATCTAAGATTACACACAACCTGACACAACATCTAAGATGACACCACAACCTGACACAACATCTAAGATTACACATTCAAGCATGACACAACATCTAAGATTACACCACAAGCTGACACAACATCTAAGATTACACCACAACCTGACACAACATCTAAGATTACACCACAAGCTGACACAACATCTAAGATTACACCACAACCTGACACAACATCTAAGATTACACCACAACCTGACACAAAATCTAAGATGACACATTCAAGCATGGCACAACATCTAAGATTACACCACAAGCTGACACAACATCTAAGATTACACCACAACCTGACACAACATCTAAGATTACACATTCAAGCATGACACAACATCTAAGATGACACATTCAAGCATGACACAACATCTAAGATGACACAACATCTAAGTTGAGACAACATCTAAGATGACACAACATCTAAGATGACACAACATCTAAGTTGACACAACATCTAAGATGACACAACATCTAAGATGACACAACATCTAAGATGACACAACATCTAAGATGACACAACATCTAAGATGACACAACATCTAAGATGACACAACATCTAAGATGACACAACATCTAAGTTGACACAACATCTAAGATGACACAACATCTAAGTTGACACATTCAAGCATGACACAACATCTAAGATGACACATTCAAGCATGACACAACATCTAAGTTGACACAACATCTAAGATGACACATTCAAGCATGACACAACATCTAAGATGACACAACATCTAAGATGACACAACATCTAAGATGACACATTCAAGCATGACACAACATCTAAGATGACACATTCAAGCATGACACAACATCTAAGATGACACATTCAAGCATGACAAAACATCTAAGATGACACAACATCTAAGTTGACACAACATCTAAGTTGACACATTCAAGCATGACACAACATCTAAGATGACACATTCAAGCATGACACAACATCTAAGTTGACACAACATCTAAGATGACACAACATCTAAGATGACACATTCAAGCATGACACAACATCTAAGTTGACACAACATCTAAGTTGACACAACATCTAAGTTGACACATTCAAGCATGACACAACATCTAAGATGACACAACATCTAAGATGACACAACATCTAAGATGACACAACATCTAAGATGACACAACATCTAAAATGACACATTCAAGCATGACACAACATCTAAGATGACACATTCAAGCATGACACAACATCTAAGATGACACAACATCTAAGATGACACATTCAAGCATGACACAACATCTAAGTTGACACAACATCTAATTGACACAACATCTAAGATGACACAACATCTAAGATGACACAACATCTAAGTTGACACATTCAAGCATGACACAACATCTAAGATGACACAAACATCTAAGATGACACAACATCTAAGATGACACAACATCTAAGATGACACAACATCTAAGATGACACAACATCTAAGTTGACACAACATCTAAGTTGACACAACATCTAAGATGACACAACATCTAAGATGACACAACATCTAAGGTGACACATTCAAGCATGACACAACATCTAAGATGACACATTCAAGCATGACACAACATCTAAGATGACACAACATCTAAGTTGACACAACATCTAAGTTGACACATTCAAGCATGACACAACATCTAAGTTGACACATCTAAGATGACACAACATCTAAGATGACACAACATCTAAGATGACACATTCAAGCATGACACAACATCTAAGATGACACATTCAAGCATGACACATCTAAGATGACACATTCAAGCATGACACAACATCTAAGATGACACATTCAAGCATGACACAACATCTAAGATGACACAACATCTAAGATGACACATTCACCATGACACAGCATCTAAGATGACACCACAACCTGACACAACATCTAAGATGACACCACAACCTGACACAACATCTAAGATGACACCACAACCTGACACAACATCTAAGATGACACCACAACCTGACACAACATCTAAGATTACACCACAACCTGACACAACATCTAAGATTACACCACAACCTGACACAACATCTAAGATTACACCACAACCTGACACAACATCTAAGATTACACCACAACCTGACACAACATCTAAGATTACACCACAACCTGACACAACATCTAAGATTACACCACAACCTGACACAACATCTAAGATTACACCACAACCTGACACAACATCTAAGATTACACCACAACCTGACACAACATCTAAGATGACACCACAACCTGACACAACATCTAAGATTACACCACAAGCTGACACAGCATCTAAGATTACACCACAACCTGACACAACATCTAAGATGACACCACAACCTGACACAATCTAAGATTACACCACAACCTGACACAACATCTAAGATTACACCACAACCTGACACAACATCTAAGATACACCACAACCTGACACAACATCTAAGATTACACCACAAGCTGACACAACATCTAAGATGACACATTCAAGCATGACACAACATCTAAGATTACACCACAAGCTGACACAACATCTAAGATGACACATTCAAGCATGACACAACATCTAAGATTACACCACAACCTGACACAACATCTAAGATTACACCACAAGCTGACACAACATCTAAGATGACACCACAACCTGACACAACATCTAAGATTACACCACAACCTGACACAACATCTAAGATGACACATTCAAGCATGACACAACATCTAAGATTACACCACACCTGACACAACATCTAAGATGACACATTCAAGCATGACACAACATCTAAGATTACACCACAACCTGACACAACATCTAAGATTACACCACAACCTGACACAACATCTAAGATGACACCACAACCTGACACAACATCTAAGATTACACATTCAAGCATGAAACAACATCTAAGATTACACCACAAGCTGACACAACATCTAAGATTACACCACAACCTGACACAACATCTAAGATTACACCACAAGCTGACACAACATCTAAGATTACACCACAACCTGACACAACATCTAAGATTACACCACAACCTGACACAACATCTAAGATGACACATTCAAGCATGACACAACATCTAAGATTACACCACAAGCTGACACAACATCTAAGATTACACCACAACCTGACACACATCTAAGATTAACACCACAAACTGACACAACATCTAAGATGACACATTCAAGCATGACACAACATCTAAGATGACACAACATCTAAGTTGACACACATCTAAGTTGACACATTCAAGCATGACCCAACATCTAAGATGACACAACATATAAGTTGACACAACATCTAAGTTGACACAACATCTAAGATGACACATTCAAGCATGACACAACATCTAAGATGACACAACATCTAAGATGACACAACATCTAAGATGACACATTCAAGCATGACACAACATCTAAGTTGACACAACATCTAAGTTGACACAACATCTAAGATGACACATTCAAGCATGACACAACATCTAAGTTGACACATTCAAGCATGAAACAACATCTAAGTTGACACATTCAAGCATGACACAACATCTAAGTTGACACATTCAAGCATGACACAACATCTAAGATGACACATTCAAGCATGACACAACATCTAAGTTGACACATTCAAGCATGACACAACATCTAAGTTGACACATTCAAGCATGACACAACATCTAAGTTGACACAACATCTAAGTTGACACAACATCTAAGTTGACACAACATCTAAGTTGACACAACATCTAAGATGACACATTCAAGCATGACACAACATCTAAGTTGACACAACATCTAAGTTGACACAACATCTAATATGACACAACATCTAAGTTGACACAACATCTAAGTTGACACAACATCTAAGTTGACACAACATCTAAGATGACACATTCAAGCATGACACAACATCTAAGATGACACATTCAAGCATGACACAACATCTAAGATGACACACTCAAGCATGACACAACATCTAAGATGACACATTCAAGCATGACACAACATCTAAGATGACACATTCAAGCATGACACAACATCTAAGTTGACACAACATCTAAGTTGACACATTCAAGCATGACACAACATCTAAGTTGACACAACATCTAAGATGACACAACATCTAAGATGACACATTCAAGCATGACACAACATCTAAGTTGACACATTCAAGCATGACACAACATCTAAGTTGACACATTCAAGCATGACAAAACATCTAAGATGACACATTCAAGCATGACACAACATCTAAGTTGACACATTCAAGCATGACCCAACATCTAAGTTGACACATTCAAGCATGACACAACATCTAAGACACATTCAAGCATGACACAACATCTAAGATGACACATTCAAGCATGACACAACATCTAAGTTGACACATTCAAGCATGACCCAACATCTAAGTTGACACATTCAAGCATGACACAACATCTAAGACACATTCAAGCATGACACAACATCTAAGATGACACAACATCTAAGATGACACAACATATAAGATGACACATTCAAGCATGACACAACATCTAAGATGACACATTCAACAGCATGACACAACATCTAAGATGACACATCTAAGATGACACATTCAAGCATGACACAACATCTAAGATGACACATTCAAGCATGACACAACATCTAAGATGACACAACATCTAAGTTGACACAACATCTAAGATGACACAACATCTAAGATGACACAACATCTAAGATGACACAACTCTAAGATGACACAACATCTAAGATGACACAACATCTAAGATGACACAACATCTAAGATGACACATTCAAGCATGACACACATCTAAGATGACACAACATCTAAGTTGACACAACATCTAAGATGACACAACATCTAAGTTGACACATTCAAGCATGACACAACATCTAAGATGACACATTCAAGCATGACACAACATCTAAGTTGACACAACATCTAAGATGACACATTCAAGCATGACACAACATCTAAGATGACACAACATCTAAGATGACACAACATCTAAGATGACACATTCAAGCATGACACAACATCTAAGATGACACATTCAAGCATGACACAACATCTAAGATGACACAACATCTAAGATGACACATTCAAGCATGACAAAACATCTAAGATGACACAACATCTAAGTTGACACAACATCTAAGTTGACACATTCAAGCATGACACAACATCTAAGATGACACATTCAAGCATGACACAACATCTAAGTTGACACAACATCTAAGTTGACACAACATCTAAGATGACACATTCAAGCATGACACAACATCTAAGTTGACACAACATCTAAGTTGACACAACATCTAAGTTGACACATTCAAGCATGACACAACATCTAAGATGACACAACATCTAAGATACACAGCATCTAAGATGACACAACATCTAAGATGACACAACATCTAAGATGACACATTCAAGCATGACACAACATCTAAGATGACACATTCAAGCATGACACAACATCTAAGATGACACAACATCTAAGATGACACATTCAAGCATGACACAACATCTAAGTTGACACAACATCTATTGACACAACATCTAAGATGACACAACATCTAAGATGACACAACATCTAAGTTGACACATTCAAGCATGACACAACATCTAAGATGACACAACATCTAAGATAACACAGCATCTAAGATGACACAACATCTAAGATGACACAACATCTAAGATGACACATTCAAGCATGACACAACATCTAAGATGACACATTCAACATGACACAACATCTAAGATGACACAACATCTAAGATGACACATTCAAGCATGACACAACATCTAAGTTGACACAACATCTAAGTTGACACAACATCTAAGATGACACAACATCTAAGATGACACAACATCTAAGTTGACACATTCAAGCATGACACAACATCTAAGATGACACAACATCTAAGATGACACAACATCTAAGATGACACAACATCTAAGATGACACAACATCTAAGATGACACATTCAAGCATGACACAACATCTAAGTTGACACAACATCTAAGTTGACACAACATCTAAGATGACACAACATCTAAGATGACACAACATCTAAGTTGACACATTCAAGCATGACACAACATCTAAGATGAACAACATCTAAGATGACACAGCATCTAAGATGACACAACATCTAAGATGACACAACATCTAAGATGACACTTCAAGCATGACACAACATCTAAGATGACACATTCAAGCATGACACAACATCTAAGATGACACAACATCTAAGATGACACATTCAAGCATGACACAACATCTAAGTTGACACAACATCTAAGTTGACACAACATCTAAGATGACACAACATCTAAGATGACACAACATCTAAGTTGACACATTCAAGCATGACACAACATCTAAGATGACACAACATCTAAGATGACACAACATCTAAGATGACACAACATCTAGATGACACAACATCTAAGATGACACAACATCTAAGTTGACACAACATCTAAGTTGACACAACATCTAAGATGACACAACATCTAAGATGACACACATCTAAGGTGACACATTCAAGCATGACACAACATCTAAGATGACACATTCAAGCATGACACAACATCTAAGATGACACAACATATAAGTTGACACAACATCTAAGTTGACACATTCAGCATGACACAACATCTAAGTTGACACAACATCTAAGATGACACAACATCTAAGATGACACAACATCTAAGATGACACATTCAAGCATGACACATCTAAGATGACACATCAAGCATGACACAACATCTAAGATGACACATTCAAGCATGACACAACATCTAAGATGACACATTCAAGCATGACACAACATCTAAGATGACACAACATCTAAGATGCACATGCAAGCATGACACAGCATCTAAGATGACACCACAACCTGACACAACATCTAAGATGACACCACAACCTGACACAACATCTAAGATGACACCACAACCTGACACAACATCTAAGATGACACCACAACCTGACACAACATCTAAGATTACACCACAACCTGACACAACATCTAAGATTACACCACAACCTGACACAACATCTAAGATTACACCACAACCTGACACAACATCTAAGATTACACCACAACCTGACACAACATCTAAGATTACACACAACCTGACACAACATCTAAGATTACACCACAACCTGACACAACATCTAAGATTACACCACAACCTGACACAATCTAAGATTACACCACAACTGACACAACATCTAAGATTACACCACAACCTGACACAACATCTAAGATTACACCACAACCTGACACAATCTAAGATTACACCACAACCTGACACAACATCTAAGATGACACCACAACCTGACACAACATCTAAGATTACACCACAACTGACACAACATCTAAGATTACACCACAACCTGACACAACATCTAAGATGACACCACAACCTGACACAATCTAAGATTACACCACAACTGACACAACATCTAAGATTACACCACAACCTGACACAACATCTAAGATTACACCACAAGCTGACACAACATCTAAGATGACACATTCAAGCATGACACAACATCTAAGATTACACCACAACCTGACACAACATCTAAGATGACACATTCAAGCATGACACAACATCTAAGATTACACCACAACCTGACACAACATCTAAGATTACACCACAAGCTGACACAACATCTAAGATGACACCACAACCTGATACAACATCTAAGATTACACCACAACCTGACACAACATCTAAGATGACACATTCAAGTATGACACAACATCTAAGATTACACACAACCTGACACAACATCTAAGATGACACATTCAAGCATGACACAACATCTAAGATTACACCACAACCTGACACAACATCTAAGATGACACATTCAAGCATGACACAACATCTAAGATTACACCACAAGCTGACACAACATCTAAGATGACACCACAACCTGACACAACATCTAAGATTACACCACAACCTGACACAACATCTAAGATTACACCACAACCTGACACAACATCTAAGATGACACCACAACCTGACACAACATCTAAGATTACACATTCAAGCATGACACAACATCTAAGATTACACCACAACCTGACACAACATCTAAGATTACACCACAAGCTGACACAACATCTAAGATTACACCACAAGCTGACACAACATCTAAGATTACACCACAACCTGACACAACATCTAAGATTACACCACACCTGACACAACATCTAAGATGACACATTCAAGCATGGCACAACATCTAAGATTACACCACAAGCTGACACATATACTAAGATTACACCACACCTGACACAACATCTAAGATTACACCACAAACTGACACAACATCTAAGATGACACATTCAAGCATGACACAACATCTAAGATGACACAACATCTAAGTGACACAACATCTAAGTTGACACATTCAAGCATGACCCAACATCTAAGATGACACAACATATAAGTTGACACAACATCTAAGTTGACACAACATCTAAGATGACACATTCAAGCATGACACAACATCTAAGATGACACAACATCTAAGATGACACATTCAAGCATGACACAACATCTAAGTTGACACAACATCTAGATGACACAACATCTAAGATGACACATTCAAGCATGACACAACATCTAAGATGACACATTCAAGCATGACACAACATCTAATTGACACAACATCTAAGATGACACATTCAAGCATGACACAACATCTAAGTTGACACATTCAAGCATGACACAACATCTAAGTTGACACATTCAAGCATGACACAACATCTAAGTTGACACATTCAGCATGACACAACATCTAAGATGACACATTCAAGCATGACACAACATCTAAGTTGACACATTCAAGCATGACACAACATCTAAGTTGACACATTCAAGCATGATACAACATCTAAGATGACACAATATCTAAGTTGACACAACATCTAAGTTGACACAACATCTAAGTTGACACAACATCTAAGTTGACAACATCTAAGATGACACATTCAAGCATGACACAACATCTAAGTTGACACAACATCTAAGTTGACACAACATCTAAGATGACACAACATCTAAGTTGACACAACATCTAAGTTGACACAACATCTAAGTTGACACAACATCTAAGTTGACACAACATCTAAGTTGACACAACATCTAAGATGACACATTCAAGCATGACACAACATCTAAGATGACACATTCAAGCATGACACAACATCTAAGATGAGACATTCAAGCATGACACAACATCTAAGATGACACACTCAAGCATGACACAACATCTAAGATGACACATTCAAGCATGACACAACATCTAAGATGACACATTCAAGCATGACACAACATCTAAGTTGACACAACATCTAAGTTGACACATTCAAGCATGACACAACATCTAAGTTGACACAACATCTAAGATGACACAACATCTAAGATGACACATTCAAGCATGACACAACATCTAAGTTGACACATTCAAGAATGACACAACATCTAAGTTCACACTTTCAAGCATGACAAAACATCTAAGATGACACATTCAAGCATGACACAACATCTAAGTTGACACATTCAAGCATGACCCAACATCTAAGTTGACACATTCAAGCATGACACAACATCTAAGACACATTCAAGCATGACACAACATCTAAGATGACACATTCAAGCATGACACAACATCTAAGTTGACACATTCAAGCATGACCCAACATCTAAGTTGACACATTCAAGCATGACACAACATCTAAGACACATTCAAGCATGACACAACATCTAAGATGACACAACATCTAAGATGACACAACATATAAGATGACACATTCAAGCATGACACAACATCTAAGATGACACATTCAAGCATGACACAACATCTAAGATGACACAACATCTAAGATGACACAACATCTAAGATGACACATTCAAGCATGACACAACATCTAAGATGACACATTCAAGCATGACACAACATCTAAGATGACACAACATCTAAGTTGACACAACATCTAAGTTGACACAACATCTAAGATGACACAACATCTAAGATGACACAACATCTAAGTTGACACAACATCTAAGATGACACAACATCTAAGATGACACAACATCTAAGATGACACATTCAAGCATGACACATTCAAGCATGACACAACATCTAAGATGACACAACATCTAAGTTGACACAACATCTAAGATGACACAACATCTAAGTTGACACATTCAAGCATGACACAACATCTAAGATGACACATTCAAGCATGACACAACATCTAAGTTGACACAACATCTAAGATGACACACTCAAGCATGACACAACATCTAAGATGACACAACATCTAAGATGACACAACATCTAAGATGACACATTCAAGCATGACACAACATCTAAGATGACACATTCAAGCATGACACAACATCTAAGATGACACAACATCTAAGATGACACATTCAAGCATGACAAAACATCTAAGATGACACAACATCTAAGTTGACACAACATCTAAGTTGACACATTCAAGCATGACACAACATCTAAGATGACACATTCAAGCATGACACAACATCTAAGTTGACACAACATCTAAGTTGACACAACATCTAAGATGACACATTCAAGCATGACACAACATCTAAGTTGACACAACATCTAAGTTGACACATTCAAGCATGACACAACATCTAAGATGACACAACATCTAAGATAACACAACATCTAAGATGACACAACATCTAAGATGACACAACATCTAAAATGACACATTCAAGCATGACACAACATCTAAGATGACACATTCAAGCATGACACAACATCTAAGATGACACAACATCTAAGATGACACATTCAAGCATGACACAACATCTAAGTTGACACAACATCTAAGTTGACACAACATCTAAGATGACACAACATCTAAGATGACACAACATCTAAGTTGACACATTCAAGCATGACACAACATCTAAGATGACACAACATCTAAGATGACACAACATCTAAGATGACACAACATCTAAGATGACACAACATCTAAGATGACACAACATCTAAGTTGACACAACATCTAAGTTGACACAACATCTAAGATGACACAACATCTAAGGTGACACATTCAAGCATGACACAACATCTAAGATGACACATTCAAGCATGACACAACATCTAAGATGACACACATCTAAGTTGACACAACATCTAAGTTGACACATTCAAGCATGACACAACATCTAAGTTGACACAACATCTAAGATGACACAACATCTAAGATGACACAACATCTAAGATGACACATTCAAGCATGACACAACATCTAAGATGACACATTCAAGCATGACACATCTAAGATGACACATTCAAGCATGACACAACATCTAAGATGACACATTCAAGCATGACACAACATCTAAGATGACACAACATCTAAGATGACACATTCAAGCATGACACAGCATCTAAGATGACACCACAACCTGACACAACATCTAAGATGACACCACAACCTGACACAACATCTAAGATGACACCACACCCTGACACAACAACCTGACACAACATCTAAGATGACACCACAACCTGACACAACATCTAAGATTACACCACAACCTGACACAACATCTAAGATTACACCACAACCTGACACAACATCTAAGATTACACCACAACCTGACACACATCTAAGATTACACCACAACCTGACACAACATCTAAGATTACACCACAACCTGACACAACATCTAAGATTACACCACAACCTGACACAACATCTAAGATTACACCACAACCTGACACAATCTAAGATTACACCACAACCTGACACAACATCTAAGATGACACCACAACCTGACACAAACATCTAAGATTACACCACAAGCTGACACAACATCTAAGATTACACCACAACCTGACACAACATCTAAGATGACACCACAACCTGACACAATCTAAGATTACACCACAACCTGACACAACATCTAAGATTACACCACAACCTGACACAACATCTAAGATTACACCACAACCTGACACAACATCTAAGATTACACCACAAGCTGACACAACATCTAAGATGACACATTCAAGCATGACACAACATCTAAGATTACACCACAACCTGACACAACATCTAAGATGACACATTCAAGCATGACACAACATCTAAGATTACACCACAACCTGACACAACATCTAAGATTACACCACAAGCTGACACAACATCTAAGATGACACCACAACCTGACACAACATCTAAGATTACACCACAACCTGACACAACATCTAAGATGACACATTCAAGCATGACACAACATCTAAGATTACACCACAACCTGACACAAACATCTAAGATGACACATTCAAGCATGGCACAACATCTAAGATTACACCACAACCTGACACAACATCTAAGATGACACATTCAAGCATGACACAACATTTAAGATTACACCACAACCTGACACAACATCTAAGATGACACCACAACCTGACACAACATCTAAGATTACACCACAACCTGACCAACATCTAAGATTACACCACAACCTGACACAACATCTAAGATGACACCACAACCTGACACAACATCTAAGATTACACATTCAAGCATGACACAACATCTAAGATTACACCACAACCTGACACAACATCTAAGATTACACCACAACCTGACACAACATCTAAGATTACACCACAAGCTGACACAACATCTAAGATTACACCACAACCTGACACAACATCTAAGATTACACCACAACCTGACACAACATCTAAGATGACACATTCAAGCATGGCACAACATCTAAGATTACACCACAAGCTGACACAACATCTAAGATTACAGCACAACCTGACACAACATCTAAGATTACACCACAACCTGACACAACATCTAAGATGACACATTCAAGCATGACACAACATCTAAGATTACACCACAAGCTGACACAACATCTAAGATTACACCACAACCTGACACAACATCTAAGATGACACATTCAAGCATGACACAACATCTAAGATTACACCACAAGCTGACACAACATCTAAGATGACACCACAGCCTGACACAATCTAAGATGACACCACAACCTGACACAGCATCTAAGATGACACCACAACCTGACACAGCATCTAAGATGACACCACAACCTGACACAGCATCTACGATTACACCACAACCTGACACAACATCTAAGATGACACATTCAAGCATGACACAACTAAGATTACACCACAAGCTGACACAACATCTAAGATTACACCACAACCTGACACAACATCTAAGATGACACATTCAAGCATGACACAACATCTAAGATTACACCACAAGCTGACACAACATCTAAGATGACACCACAGCCTGACACAATCTAAGATGACACCACAACCTGACACAGCATCTAAGATGACACCACAACCTGACACAGCAATAAGATGACACCACAACCTGACACAGCATCTAAGATGACACCACAACCTGACACAGCATCTAAGATGACACCACAAGCTGACACAACAACTAAGATGACACCATAAATCTTACACATCTAAGATGACACAACACCTTGACAGAACCTAAGACAACATCATAAATCTGATATAACATCTAAGATAACACCATAACACAATATCTAAGATGACACCATGATCTCACATAAATGAAACAACAACAAAAAACCAGAGAAAACAAGATAACAGAAGACCTAATAAGAGACAAGAAATGTTCCATGATAAAACATGAAAGCTATGTGAGAAGAATAAGAAATGTGCGGAGAGCAAAGAAAACGTTTGTTACTTCGTTGATGTGCTTGTAAGTCTTGATGAGGTCCACGCTCAGCTTCCTGAGAGGGGCTACAGATGAGTCTCGGAACGAGATGGGGATCTTGGTCTGCATGGCTACCAGGCTGGCAAGTTGTTGTTGCTGGCATGGAGATGGGGTCTGACATCTCACCCCCAGGGATCCTGGTCACTACGAAGCATGAGGCGGTGTCAGCTGCATGGTGTGTGGCCGTTGTTGGCCTGACCTGTGTACAAGTCAATTGGACCGTTGACAGACTTTATAGTAATAATTATAGTTGACAGACTTAATAGAAATAACCTACAGTTCACAAACTTTATGGTAGTAAACTATAGCTGACAGACTTTATAGTAATAAACTATAGTTGACAGACTTTATAGTAATAAACTATAGTTGACAGACTTAATAGTAATAAATTAAAGTTGACAAACTTTATTGTAATAAACTATAGTTGACAGACTTTATGGTAATAAACTATAGTTGACAGACTTTATAGTAATAAACTATAGTTGACAAACTTTATGGTAATAAACTATAGTTGACAGACTTTATTGTAATAAACTATAGTTGACAGACTTAATAGTAATAAATTAAAGTTGACAAACTTTATTGTAATAAACTATAGTTGACAGACGTTATGGTAATAAACTATAGTTGACAGACTTTATAGTAATAAACTATAGTTTGACAGACTTTATAGTAATAAACTATAGTTGACAGACTTTATAGTAATAAACTATAGTTGACAGACTTTATGGTAATAAACTATAGCTGACAGACTTTATTGTAATAAACTATAGTTGACAGACTTTATAGTAATAAACTATAGTTGACAGACTTTATAGTAAATAAACTATAGTTGACAAACTTTATGGTAATAAACTATAGTTGACAGACTTTATTGTAATAAACTATAGTTGACAGACTTTATAGTATAAACTATAGTTTGACAGACTTTATATTAATAAACTATAGTTGACAGACTTTATATTAATAAACTATAGTTGACAGACTTTAAAGTAATAAACTATAGTTGACAAACTTTATAGTAATAAACTATAGTTGACAGACTTTATGGTAATAAACTATAGTTGACAGACTTTATAGTAATAAACTATAGTTGACAGACTATGGTAATAAACTATAGTTGACAGACTTTATTGTAATAAACTATATTTGACAGACTTTATAGTAATAAACTATAGTTGACAGACTTTATAGTAATAAAACTATAGTTGACAGACTTTATAGTAATAAACTATAGTTGACAGACTTTATAGTAATAAACTATAGTTGACAGACGTTATGGTAATAAACTATAGTTGACAGACTTTATAGTAATAACTATAGTTGACAGACCTTTATAGTAAAAACTATAGTTGACAGACTTTTATAGTAATAAACTATAGTTGACAGACTTTATAGTAATAAACTATAGTTGACAAACTTTATAGTAATAAACTATAGTTGACAGACGTTATGGTAATAACTATAGTTTACAGACTTATGGTAATAAACTATAGTTGACAGACTTTATGGTAATAAACTATAGTTGACAGACTTTATAGTAATAAACTATAGTTGACAAACTTTATGGTAATAAACTATAGTTGACAGACTTTATAGTAATAACTATAGTTGACAGACTTTAAGCATAATAAGATCCCAGACTAGGAAATAACTAATGGTGAACCATGCCTTGGCTATAGAATGCTGGTGTACAGTAGGAGCTAACTTCCTTGGCTATAGATGCTGGTGTACAGTAGGAGCTAACTTCCTTGGCTATAGAATGCTGGTGTACAGTAGGAGCTAACTTCCTTGGCTATAGAATGCTGGTGTACAGTAGAGCTAACTTCCTTGGCTATAGAATGCTGGTGTACAGTAGGAGCTAACTTCCTTGGCTATAGAATGCTGGTGTACAGTAGGAGCTAACTTATGACCATATTAGTGTGGCTGCGACCAGTGACTAGACAAAGCACAGAAACCGGCGCATGTGTTTCTAGGCTCAAACCTTCACCCCAACTCACTGACCCTGGCTAAGTCATTTGTTACAGGCTGTTTCTGGGTAGCTCCTCAAGATGTGAGATCTTGGTCTCTGCTGTGTCACAACATGTGTCCAGTTAATTCTAACCCATTCCTTCCTACAGCTCTTTAATAACAAGGAGGAAAACGGGGGAGGGGGAGGTAAAGTCATCCACTGGACAGAATCTGTATACCCCATCACTGGTGGTAGTCATTGTTCATGTCAAATGTGTGGTTTCATGTGGCTTTACCCTCTTTCTCTGGGTAGTGAGATCAATGTGTGGTTTCATGGTGGCTTTACCCTTTCTCTGGTAGTGAGATCAAATGTGTGGTTTCATGGTGGCTTTACTCTCTCTCTGGTAGTGAGATCAAATGTGTGGTTTCATGGTGGCTTTACCTTCTCTCTGGGTAGTGAGATCAAATGTGTGGTTTCATGGTGGCTTTACCTTCTCTCGGGTAGTGAGATCAAATGTGTGGTTTCATGTGGCTTTACCTTCTCTCTGGGCAGTGAGATCAAATGTGTGGTTTCATGGTGGCTTTAACCTTCTCTCTGGGCAGTGAGATCAAATGTGTGGTTTCATGGTGGCTTTACCTTCTCTCTGGGTAGTGAGATCAATGTGTGGTTTCATGGTGGCTTTACCCTCTCTGGGTAGTGAGACCAAATGTGTGGTTTCATGTGGCTTTACCCTTTTCTCTGGGTAGTGAGATCAAATGTGTGGTTGCATGGTGGCTTTACCTTCTCTCTGGGTAGTGAGATCAAATGTGTGGTTTCATGGTGGCTTTACTTCTCTCTGGGTAGTGAGATCAAATGTGTGGTTTCATGGTGGCTTTACTCTCTCTCTCTGGGCAGTTGAGATCAAATGTGTGGTTTCATGGTGGCTTTACCCTCTCTCTGGGCAGTGAGATCAAATGTGGTGTTTCATGGTGGCTTTACCCTCTCTCTGGGCAGTGAGATCAATGTGTGGTTTCATGGTGGCTTTACCCTCTCTCTGGGCAGTGAGATCAAATGTCTTGGCAAAAAAAAGAAAACAGGACATTTGCCACATGTTAAAGAATCCTTGAGGAAGTTGGAGATGAGGCAAGATGAGAAACCTACCCAAAAACATGACAACTCTTGGAGCTAACAATGAGTAGCTCTGATGGACACAAAACTTGGAAACAGTGATATTTATAGAAGCTGTTGAGACTTGCATGGAGATATAGAGCTGGAGGACACAATATCTGGAAGCCATATTTGAATTATGCACTCCTGTCCTCCAATGAAACCATCACTGTTGGTAATTTTGTGAGGACTTACAACTACGGTTAGCTTCTTTCATCCCTCACAGAGAACTTCAATCAACCCCCACACAGAAATCCATCAACCCTCACAGAACGCTCCATCAACTCTCACAGAGCACTCCCCATCAACTCTCACAGAGCACTCCCATCAACCCTCACAGAACACTCCCATCAACCCTCACAGAGCACTCTCCCATCAACCCTCACAGAGCACTCCCATCAACCCTCACAGAGCACTCCCCTCACAGTATAAATCCTCACAGAATAGAAGTCCACGAGCAAGCTTGGATCCAACAACACAACATACATAGTCCTCAAAGAAGATGAAGCCACCAACCAGACAGAACACACACACTGGACTGCTAGGCCGTGCCTGCTCACTGCCTGGTACCAGCAAGATATCACCTTATCTGGTGTGTGTGTTGTTTACAGCCAGGAAGGCACAGCCAAGAATGAGTGACATGCAATTATGTAGAGGGAGAAATAAACAATGGAAACGGGTCAGGCTGTAAGAAAGGTCTTAATGTCACAGCCTGACTGTGTGTAGCTCAAGGGACAGCTAGTGTGTGTCGGTGTCTGGTGCATGCAAGTGATACCAATATTACATAGCTCCCCCATCCCTGGTGAGATAGAATTTAGGAATGATGATGGAGTTTGTTTTATATGATCAAAGTGAACATTTGCTATCATGTGTCTCCAGTAGGGCTAGGTTATTGATTTATGTTGAGACAAGGGGAAAGCCAGGTTACTCCAAATGTGCTTCCTACCATAACGTTTATGAGGTGAAGGTCTGTTGAGTGACAGTCGCTCCATACACGAGGACAGCACCACGTTGATAGAGTGAGGGAGAAATAAGGAGAGAATGGGAGTGAGTGGGAGTGAAAAGGAGTGAGGGAGAGATAAGGAGAGAGTGGGAGAAATAAGGAGAGAGTGGGAGAAATAAGGAGAGAGTGAGTGAGAAAAGGAGTGAAGGAGAGAATGGTAGTGAGTGATGGAGAGATAGGAGAGAGTGGGAGAGAATGGGTGAAAAAGGGGTGAATGAGGGATAAGGAGTGAGGAGAGAATGGTAGTGAGTGATGGAGAGATAAGGAGAGAGTGGGAGAGAATGGGTGAGAAAGGGGTGAATGAGGGATAAGGAGTGAGGGAGAGAATGGTAGTGAGTGATGGAGAGATAAGGAAAGAGTGGAGAGAATGGGAGTGAGGGTGAGATAGGGTTGTGAGCGAGAGAACTGGAGTGAGTGAGAGAGAGACAAGAGGTGAGTGGGGAAGAGATAAGGAGTGAGTGTGAGATAGAGCTGTGAGCAAGAGAACGGGAATGAGTGAATGAGGAAGAGAGTTGGTGCGAGAGTGAGATGAGATATAAGTGTGTGTGTGTGAGAGAGAGAGAGAGAGAGAGAGAGAGAGAGAGAGAGAGAGATATAAGGGGGTTAGTGAGAAAGAGAGAAAAGTCAAAGAACATAAAGATCAACGATAGCCAGCCACCCCACAGTGTATGTGAGGTTGAAACCAGAGGCTATCAAGTCGCTGGTGATAAAACAACAGTAGTGACGTCAGTCATACCGGAAGTACTATATATATATATATATTGCTATGCCCATATACCCTGAAACAACATCGTTACCCCGTCAAGCTGGTCTGGTGTACACCCGACCGGCCTCCTCCAGGAAGTCAGAGGTCACAGCCTAGTTCACTGACCGACCGGAAGCCGTGCTACAACAACATCCCGGCTGATTGCAGCCGTGTGCTGGCCGAACAAAACATACCAGGCCTGGCACGTCCAGACAGATAGGTCCGCCTACAGCACGTCTGACCTGATCTACGGCTTTCTAGTCTGGGCAGATACTCAAACTACCCGCGCTGATGACGTCGTGTGTCAGTTGCGGAACACACATAATGTGACAGTGGGTGGTCCCTTTCACAAATACTTCCGTGCCGTCGCTAGTTGTTGGAAGGTTGGAAACATAACGATCTATAAGAGCGCTGCAGTAAAGCTGGAGGTAGGCAGAGTATGGTTATGAGACCTTTACATATTTATGGCGATTAAAAGCAAAGTATGGACAACGTGAGACAGGGGCGGACATAGTGTGAGATAGATGGATGGTGTAAGAATCAGCCCTGATAAAAACAACCACCTCTGATACGTGCCCCCCATCTCAGTGTTACCCCTGACTATCAGTGCTTGCTTGTGTACCTCCCTCTACGTGCCCCTCATCTCAGTGTTACCCCTGACTATCAGTGCTTGCTTGTGTACCTCCCTCTACGTGCCCCTCATCTCAGTGTTACCCCTGACTATCATGCTTGCTTGTGTACCTCCCTCTACGTGCCCCTCATCTCAGTGTTACCCCTGACTATCAGTGCTTGCTTGTGTACCTCCCTCTACGTGCCCCTCATCTCAGTGTTACCCCTGACTATCAGTGCTTGCTTGTGTACCTCCCTCTACCTGCCCCTCATCTCAGTGTTACCCCTGACTATCAGTGCTTGCTTGTGTACCTCCCTCTACCTGCCCTCATCTTAGTGTTACCCCTGGCTATCAGTGCTTGCTTTGTGTACCTCCCTCTACCTGCCCCTCATCTCAGTGTTACCCTGACTATCAGTGCTTGCTTGTGTACTTCCCTCTACCTGCCCCTCATCTCAGTGTTACCCCTGACTGTCAGTGCTTGCTTGTGTACCTCCCTCTACCTGCTAACCATATTTATCATCTCCATTTGTTGCTGTGGCTCCCAGTTTGACTTCCAACGTTTGCTTCACACATCATCATCAAGAGCATGCTATCAGCTCATCGCAGACCATCCACCCCACCTCTCTGTTACGATCAACAACAATGCTTCTCTTTGTGCTAAACAACTGGCATCGATTTTCCTTGTATCCATCATCTGCCTCAAAGCAAGAGAGAAATGCATTCCATGTGTGATGTCAATGCCGTTTCTTGACCTCACATGGAAGGATAAAGTGATAAACGTGGAGGTCCACTCTCGCATAGGCCTCCAGAACATCTACACGCTGCTCAAACAATGTAGGTTACGTTGGCTTGGCCACTTACACAATATGAAAGATGGCCGCACACCAAAAGATATACTTTCTGAACAACTAGCAGATGGCAAAAGAACTAGGGAGTGCCAAAAACTCAAATTTATAGATGTAATGAACCTAAACCCTGCAGCCTGGGAAGACATAGCCGCAGACCGCAATCTTTAGAAACACACTCTAAAGCTCCAACTCAAACAAGAAGCAGACAGATTCTTAGAAAAAGAGAATACACGGCAAAAAGAAGGAAAAAATAACATTTACTAAGGGCGTTACAAAATCCATAGCCAACTATGACTGACGGAGGCTACTACTACAAAATCTATAGTCAACTGTGACTGACGGAGGCTACTACTACAAAATCTATAGTCAACTGTGACTGACGGAGGCTACTACTACAAAATCTATAGTCAACTGTGACTGACGGAGGCTACTACTACAAAATCCATAGTCAACTATGACTGACGGAGGCTACTACTACAAAATCCATAGTCAACTGTGACTGACGGAGGCTACTACTACAAAATCCATAGTCCAACTGTGACTGACGGAGGCTACTACTACAAATCCATAGTCAACTATGACTGATGGAGGCTACTACTACAAAATCCATAGTCAACTATGACTGACGGAGGCTACTACTACAAAATCCATAGTCAACTGTGACTGATGGAGGCTACTACTACAAAAATCCATAGTCAACTATGACTGACGGAGCTACTACTACAAATCTATAGTCAACTATGACTGACGGAGACTACTACTACAAAATCTATAGTCAACTATGACTGACGGAGGCCTACTACTACAAAATCTATAGTCAACTGTGACTGACGGAGACTACTACTACAAAATCTATAGTCAACTGTGACTGACGGAGGCTACTACTACAAAATCTATAGTCAACTGTGACTGACGGAGGCTACTACTACAAAATCCATAGTCAACTATGACTGACGGAGGCTACTACTACAAAATCATAGTCAACTATGACTGACGGAGGCTACTACTACAAAATCCATAGTCAACTATGACTGACGGAGGCTACTACTACAAATCTATAGTCAACTGTGACTGATGGGGCTACTACTACAAAATCCATAGTCACTATGACTGACGGAGGCTACTACTACAAAATCTATAGTCAACTATGACTGACGGAGACTACTACTACAAAATCTATGGTCAACTGTGACTGACGGAGCTACTACTACAAAATCTATGGTCAACTGTGACTGACGGAGCTACTACTACAATCTATAGCCAACTATGACTGACGGAGGCTACTACTACAAAAATCTATAGTCACCTATGACTGACGGAGGCTACTACTCAAAATCTATAGCCCACTATGACTGACGGAGGGCTACTACTATACTACAAATCTATAGCCAACTATGACTGACGGAGGCTACTACTACAAAATCTATAGCCAAACTATGACTGACGGAGGCTACTACTACAAAATCTATAGCCAACTATGACTGACGGAGGCTACTACTACAAAATCTATAGTCTATGACTGACGGAGGCTACTACTACAAAATCTATAGTCAACTATTACTGACGGAGGCTACTACTACAAAATCTATAGTCAACTATGACTGACGGACGCTACTACTACAAAATCTATAGCCAACTATGACTGACGGAGGCTACTACTACTACAAAATCTATAGTCAACTATGACTGACGGAGGCTACTACTACAAAATCTATAGCCAACTAGGACTGACGGAGGCTACTACTACAAAATCTATAGCCAACTAGGACTGACGGAGGCTACTACTACAAAATCTATAGTCACTATGACTGACGGAGGCTACTACTAAAATCTATAGTCAACTATGACTGACGGAGGCTACAACTACAAATCTATAGTCAACTATGACTGACGGAGGCTACTACTACAAATCTATAGTCAACTATGACTGACGGAGGCTACAACTACAAAATCTATAGTCAACTATGACTGACGGAGGCTACAACTACAAAATCTATAGTCAACTATGACTGACGGAGGCTACAACTACAAAATCTATAGTCAACTATGACTGACGGAGGCTACTACTACAAAATCTATATCAACTGTGACTGACGGAGGCTACTACAATAGCTAAACAGACAAAAGCAGAACATTGGTTGTACTGTCTGTACGTGTTTGATGGGAGAGAGACCATAGCTGAACATTGGTTGTACTGTCTGTAAGTGTTTTGAGGGAGGGAAACAGCAGAACATTGGTGGTACTGTCTATAAGTGTTGATGGGAGGGACAATAGCAGAGCATTGGTTGTACTGTCTGTAAGTGTTGATGGGAGGGACAATAGCAGAACATTGGTTGTACTGTCTATAAGTGTAGATGGGAGGGATATAAGCAAACATTGGTTGTACTGTCTGTACGTGTTGATGGGAGAGACAATAGCTGAACATTGGTTGTACTGTCTGTAAGTGTTGAGGGGAGGGAAACAGCAGAACATTGGTGGTACTGTCTATAGGTGTTGATGGGAGGGACAATAGCAGAGCATTGGTTGTACTGTCTATAAGTGTTGATGGGAGGGACACTAGCAGAACATTGGTTGTACTGTCCTATAGTGTTGATGGGAGGATATACAGAACATTGGTTGTACTGTCTGTAAGTGTTGATGGAGAGACAATAGCAGAACATTGGTTTTACTGTCTGTAAGTGTTGATGGGAGGGACAATAGCAGAACATTGGTTGTACTGTCTATAAGTGTTGATGGGAGGGACAATAGCAGAACATTGGTTGTACTGTCTGTAAGTGTTGATGGGAGGGACAATAGCAGAACATTGATTGTACTGTCTGTAAGTGTTGATGGGAGGGACAATAGCAGAACATTGGTTGTACTGTCTATAAGTGTTGATGGGAGGGACAATAGCAGAACATTGGTTGTACTGTCTGTAAGTGTTGATGGGAGGGACAATAGCAGAACATTGGTTGTACTGTCTGTAAGTGTTGAACGGGAGGGACAATAGCAGAACATTGGTTGTACTGTCAGTAAGTGTTGATGGAGGGACAATAGCATAACATTGGTTTGTACTGTCAGTTAAGTGTTGATGGGAGGGGACAATAGCATAACATTGGTTGTACTGTCTATACGTGTTGATGGGAGGGATATAAGAAACATTGGTTGTACTGTCAGTAAGTGTTGATGGGAGAGACAATAGCAGAACATTGGTTGTACGTTCAGTAAGAGTGTTGATGGGAGAGACAATAGCATAACATTGGTTGTACTGTCTGTAAGTGTTGATGGGAGAGAAATAGCTGAACATTGGTTGTACTGTCTGTAAGTGTGGATGGGGAGGGACAATAGCAGAACATTGGTTGTACTGTCAGTAAGTGTGGATGGGAGGGACAATAGCAGAACCATTGTTGTACTGTCTGTAAGTGTTTGATGGTAGAGACAATAGCAGACATTGGTTGTACTGTCAGTAAGTGTTGATGGGAGAGACAATAGCAGAACATTGGTTGTACTGTCTGTAAGTGTTATGGGAGAGACAATAGCAAAACATTGGTTGTACTGTCAGTAAGTGTTGATGGAGAGCCAATAGCAGAACATAGGTTGTACTGTCAGTAAGTGTTGATGGGAGAGACAATAGCAGAACATTGGTTTGTACTGTCAATAAGTGTTTGATGGGAGAGACAATAGCAGAACATTGGTTGTACTGTCTATAAGTGTTGATGGGAGAGACATAGCAGAACATTGGTTGTACTGTCAGTAAGTTGATGGGAGGGACAATAGCAGAACATTGGTTGTACTGTCTGTAAGTGTTGATGGGAGAGACAATAGCATAACATTGGTTATACTGTCTGTAAGTGTTGATTATGAGAGACAATAGCAGAACATTGGTTTTGTACTGTCTGTAAAGTGTTGATGGGAGGGACAATAGCAGAACATTGGTTATACTGTCTGTAGTGTTGATGGGAGAGACAATAGCAGAACATTGGTTATACTATCTGTAAGTGTTGATGGGAGAGACAATAGCAGAACATTGGTTGTACTGTCAGTAAGTGTTGATGGGAGGGACAATAGCAGAACATTAGTTGTGCTGTCTGTAAGTGTTGAGGGGAGAGACAATAGCAGAACATTAGTTGTACTGTCTGTAAGTGTTGAGGGGATGGACAATAGCACTGTAATAGCAGAACATTGGTTGTACTGTCTTCAGTAACTTGGGCAGACGAGAGAGAGAAGTGTGTAGAAAATGACCGACACTACCAGCAGCACACACCGCCCTTAAGTCTAGTCTAATTGTAGACGACAGAGAGAAGTGTGTAGACAATGACCGACACTACCAGCAGCACACACCGCCCTTGAGTCTAGTCTAATTGTAGACGACAGAGAGAAGTGTGTAGACAATGACCGACACTACCAGCAGCACACACCGCCCTTGAGTCTAGTCTAATTGTAGACGACAGAGAGGAGTGTGTAGAAAATGACCGACACTGTGACTCTACAAGCAGCACACACCGCTCTTGAGTCTAGTCTAATTGTAGACGACAGAGAGAAGTGTGTAGACAATGACCGACACTACCAGCAGCACACACCGCCCTTGAGTCTAGTCTAATTGTAGACGACAGAGAGGAGTGTGTAGAAAATGACCGACACTGTGACTCTACAAGCAGCACACACCGCCCTTAAGTCTAGTCTAATTGTAGACGACAGAGAGAAGTGTGTAGACAATGACCGACACTACCAGCAGCACACACCTCCCTGAGTCTAGTCAGTACCGTACGTGTGTAGAGATCGTGTAAGATCGACAGGGGGTTACCGCGCATGCGCACAGCAACATGGCGACCGGTGAGTGTGACGAAGCGAAGAAGCCAAATGTGAGAATGATGAAGAAGAAAGATGTTTCCTGGCACGTAGATAACGCTGACACGTTAACGAACGAACTATTGAGCCCGACTTGCACATTAGATGAGCAGAAAGTCCAAGTTAGAAGAGTGGATATCTAAACCTACCAGAAATGCTGACTGGGAAACTGCCAGTCACTGACGACAGAGCAGGCATTCCTCCAGGAACGGTTGGAGGTGGGAGGAGAGATCTGTTCAAGGCGCACGGCCAGCCACCAACACAAGTCTCTCTCCATGCGGGCAAATGCACACAAAATTCATAAAATGAAATAACAGATCGTGTATCACAGTACTCCCATAGGTCACACACAAAATCACAGATCGAAATAGATGAAAAGTGACTGCTCCCAGACGACCCACGTGAGGTTCAGTGGCAATGTTTATGTCACGTGGTCGTCGTGATTCAGCCGGCCGCGACCTTGACCCTGCCCCTGCCAGCCAATCAGCTGTTGTTAACGCCAGGTCACCAAGGTCGTTGCTGGGGTGCGTTACTAAAAATAACCGCGACACTCGGGACGGGGAGCGCGGAAACCGAGGCCATCGCGAGGGGAGCTGCTACGCCGAAACTTCTGGGACATGAAAGATCGAGTCATGGATCACTCATCAAAGTCATGGAGGGACAGGCAGATACGCCAAAATATATAGCAGCAGCCTTGGCTGCTAGGTAAATGTGGCTGCTAGAAGCCATTGATCGTCTGACGCCGTCCTGTGACCTGGTTTTCTCACATCGTCCCATCTCAGCAACTTATCCCATCAGTGACCGCCGAGAGCCTGGCCGTACTTGCGTAACGTGACCAAGTTAAGAGGGGAAGAAGCACGAACGTGTACTGTTATGTCGTCAATGGCAGTACCAATCCTCACACATACATGAGACGACAGTACCATCCTCACACATACATGAGACGACAGTACCAATCCTCACACATACATGAGACGACAGTACCGCTCCTCACACATACATGAGACGACAGTACGCTCCTCACACATAATGCGACGACAGTACCACTCCTCACACATAAATGAGACGACAGTACCGCTCCTCACACATACATGACACGACAGTACAACTCCTCACACATAAATGAGACGACAGTACCGCTCCTCACACATAATGAGACGACAGTACCGCTCCTCACTCATAATTGACACGACAGTACCGCTCCTCACACATAATGAGACGACAGTACCGCTCCTCACACATAAATGACACGACAGTACCGCTCCTCACACATAAATGACACTACAGTGCCGCTCCTCACACATAAATGACACGACAGTACCGCTCCTCACACATAAGGACACGACAGTACCGCTCTTCACACATAAAGGACACGACAGTACCGCTCCTCACACATAAATGAGACGACAGTACCGCTCCTCACACATACATGAGACGCCAGTACCCGCTCTTCACACATAAAGGACACGACAGTACCGCTCCTCACACATAAATGACACGACAGTACCGCTCTTCACACATAAAGGACACGACAGTACCGCTCCTCACACATAAATGACACGACAGTACCGCTCTTCACACATAAATGACACGACAGTACCGCTCTTCACACATAATGACACGACAGTACCGCTCCTAACACATAAATGACACACAGTACCGCTCCTCACACATACATGAGACGCCAGTACCGCTCCTCACACATAAAGGACACGACAGTACCGCTCCTCACACATAAATACACGACAGTACCGCTCCTCACACCATAAAGGACACGACAGTACCGCTCCTCACACATAAATGACACGACAGTACCGCTCTTCACACATAAAGGACACGACAGTACCGCTCCTCACACATAAATGACACGACAGTACCGCTCCTCACACATACATGAGACGCCAGTACCGCTCCTCACACATAAAGGACACGACAGTACCGCTCCTCACACATAAATGACGCGACAGTACCGCTCCTCCCACATAACGACAGTACACAAACGTTGTACTATTTATTAGCGGTGGTTTGTTTCAGTTAAAGTTGAAGATAGCTGCCAAGGTGATATCATGGGAGGTGTGTACAGATTGAAGATAGCAGCCAATGTGATATCATGGGAGGAGTGTACAGATTGAAGATAGCAGCCAAGGTGATATCATGGGAGGTGTGTACAGACTGAAGATAGCCGCCAAGGTGATATCATGGGAGTTGTGTACAGACTGAAGATAGCAGCCAAGGTGATATCATGGGAGGTGTGTACAGACTGAAGATAGCAGCCAAGGTGATATCATGGGAGGAGTGTACAGATTGAAGATAGCAGCCAAGGTGATATCATGGGAGGTGTGTACAGACTGAAGATAACAGCAGTTACAACTAAGTGTGGACCAACATAAACACAACACGGGTAGCTTGCACCTAGAAGGGAAGTATGAACAAGAGAGAGGGGAAATATGTACAAGAGCGAAGGGAAGTATGTACAAGAGAGAAGGAAGTATGAACAAGAGAGAAGGGAAGTATGAACAAGAGAGAGGAAAGTATGTACAAGAGAGAAGAGAAGTATCAACAAGAGAGAAGAGAAGTATCAACAAGAGAGAAGGGAAATATCAACAATAGAGAAGAGAAGTATCAACAAGAGAGAAAAGAAATATCAACAAGAGAGAAGAGAAGTATCAACAGAGAGAAGAGAAGTATCAACAAGAGAGAAGAGAAGTATCAACAAGAGAGAAGAGAAGTATCAACAAAAGAGAAGAGAAGTATCAACAAGAGAGAAGAGAAGTATCAACAAGTGAGAAGAGAAGTATCAACAAGAGAGAAGAAGTATCAACAAGAGAGAAGGAAGTATCAACAAGAGAAGAGAAGTATGAACAAGAGAGAAGGGAAGTATGAACAAGAGAGAGGGAATATCAACAAGAGAGAAGAGAAGTATGACAAGAGAGAAGGGAAGTATGAACAAGAGAGAAGAGAAATATCAACAGAGAGAAGAGAAGTATTAACAAGAGAGAAGAGAAGTATCAACAAGAGAGAAGGGAAGTATCAACAAGAGAGAAGAGAAGTATGAACAAGAGAGAAGGGAAGTATCAACAAGAGAGAAGGGAAGTATCAAAGAGAGAAGAGAAGTATCAACAAGTGAGAAGAGAAGTATCAACAAGAGAGAAGGGAAGTATCACAAGAGAGAAGGGAAGTATCAACAAAGAGAAGGGGGTTCGTAATTGTAATGTTTACTGTCTAGCAGGTATTGTGTTCGTAAATATAATGTTACTGTCTAGCAGGTATTGGTTCGTAAATATAATGTTACTGTCTAGCAGGTATTGTGTCTCATGTTCATAATTGTAATGTTACTGTCTAGCAGGTATTGTGTCTCATGTTCGGAACAATTCAGACAGAAACTAACGCCATTACAGTGGAACAATTCAGACAGAAACTAACGCCCATTACAGTGGAACAATTCAGACAGAAACTAACGCCATTACAGTGGAACAATTCAGACAGAAACTAACGGCATTACAGTGGAACAATTCAGACGAAACTAACGCCATTACAGTGGAACAATTCAGACAGAAACTAACGCCATTACAGTGGAACAATTCAGACAGAAACTAACGCCATTACAGTGGATCAATTCAAACAGAAACTAACGCCATTACAGTGGAACAATTCATACAGAAACTAACGCCATTACAGTGGATCAATTCAAACAGAAACTAACGCCATTACAGTGGAACAATTCAAACAGAAACTAACGCCATTACAGTGGATCAATTCAGACAGAAACTAACGCCATTACAGTGGAACAATTCAGACAGAAACTAACGCCATTACAGTGGAACAATTCAGACAGAAACTAACGCCATTACAGTGGATCAATTCAAACAGAAACTAACGCCATTACAGTGGATCAATTCAGACAGAAACTAACGCCATTACAGTGGAACAATTCAGACAGAAACTAACGCCATTACAGTGGAACAATTCAAACAGAAACTAACGCCATTACAGTGGATCATTCAGACAGAAACTAACGCCATTACAGTGGAACAATTCAGACAGAAACTAACGCCATTACAGTGGAACAATTCAGACAGAAACTAACGCCATTACAGTGGATCAATTCAAACAGAAACTAACGCCATTACAGTGGATCAATTCAGACAGAAACTAACGCCATTACAGTGGAACAATTCAGACAGAAACTAACGCCATTACAGTGGAACAATTCAGACAGAAACTAACGCCATTACAGTGGATCAATTCAAACAGAAACTAACGCCATTACAGTGGATTAATTCAGACAGAAACTAACGCCATTACAGTGGAACAATTCAGACAGAAACTAACGCCATTACAGTGGAACAATTCAGACAGAAACTAACGCCATTACAGTGGAACAATTCAGACAGAAACTAACGCCATTACAGTGGAACAATTCAGACAGAAACTAACGCCATTACAGTGGAACAATTCAGACAGAAACTAACGGCATTACAGTGAACAATTCAGACAGAAACTAACGGCATTACAGTGGATCAATTCAGACAGAAACTAACGCCATTACAGCGGAACAATTCAAACAGAAACTAACGCCATTACAGTGGAACAATTCAGACAGAAACTAACGGCATTACAGTGGAACAATTCAGACAGAAACTAACGCCATTACAGTGGAACAATTCAGACAGAAACTAACGGCATTACAGCGGAACAATTCAAACAGAAACTAACGCCATTACAGTGGAACAATTCAGACAGAAACTAACGGCATTACAGTGGATCATTCAGACAGGGCTGGGGAGGAGAGACTATGTTGGACAGATGTACACATCAACAGTAGGTTTGTTGCTTCGTGAGTCTATCTCTGTACTCGACATAAACAAAGTGGGACAGGGAAACAAACAGCTGTTGGTGACAAGAAGACGGCCCCGTCTCTCTATCTCTAACAACATACACCGTTCTACAGAAGAAATAACATGAGTTTTTAAAAAAAATCAAAATCCGCGCGCGCACGGTATCACAAGAGAGCGCGCACGCACGCACGCACACACACACACACACACACATATACACACACACACACACACACACACACACACACACACACGCACGCACACACACACACACACATATCACCCCTCGAGCAGAATTCCAGATGAGATGGTCGTGACCCACATACTTTCCAGCAAACCCGTAATAGTGCCCTCGAAACCGCCTCGGCTTGTACTTGATTGCCAAACAGAATGGTTGGTAATGATGGCTGGCTGAAACACACGAGACATTAGCCTGGGCACTGGCCTTCTGGAAGGAACGAGGAGACAAAAGACCGGCCGGCCTAGGTCTGGCCTCTTCTTGTTACGTCATCCCCCGGCAAATCAGTTTAAAAATAATCGCTACGTCATTCCAAAAAGTCTTGCTCGCGCCATCCGCTAGCTGGGGGCAGGGCGGGGGATGGGGGGGGCACTGACCTTGACAAGTGAAACACCGAGTGTGTGTGGGGACAGTACTTGGGCTAGCTGGATGGACAGATGTAGGTAAAGTATACGGCGATAACAGAGAGAGAGAAAGGAGAAAAAGAGAGTAGAAAGACGACTGCACTGTATGTGTTAACAGAGAAGATGAAAGGAAGCACAGCCGCTTGTCAGTGATACTTTAGTTCTCATGTCTTCCCACAAAGATCAAGCACACAGACTTGATTGATACTTGACGCTTCATCTGTAGAGGGCTCATGCAAAGACATACAGATGAATGTATGCACACGTGGAGCTGAGGTTAAGCTCTGTAGAGGGGCTCATGCAAAGACATACAGATGAATGTATGCACACGTGGAGCTGAGGTTAAGCTCTGTAGAGGGCTCATGCAAAGACATACACATGAATGTATGCACACGTGGAGCTGAGGTCAAGCTCTGTAGAGGGGCTCATGCAAAGACATACACATGAATGTATACTCACGTGAAGCTGCAGTCAAGCTAAATGTGAGGCACAATTCTTCTTCTTCTATCCTTCCTCTGTTGCCGTTGGCGTCGAGGGAGAAACAATCTGCGATTCTTTGCTCTTCTGTTGGCCTCTTCTGATGTTATTCCTCCTAGTGACTCTAGTATTCCCTTTATCCATCTCTTTCTCGATCTTCCTCTTAATCTGGCGTTTTCGTAGCGTTTGTTTATGGCTCTTTGAGTCATTGTTAGTTCTTTTTGTCTTGTTATGTGGCCGAACCAATTTATCTGTTGTTTCTTTATGTATTCGATGGCTGGTTCAATTTCGAGTTTCTTCCTCAGGTCAGTGTTTCTTACTCTGTCCCTTAAGCTGTTTCCTGTCATTCTTCTGACACATTTCATTTCGGTGGTCGTTATCTTTCTTATTGTTCTAGAGTCCAGCGTCCAATTCTGGCACTGATAGCACAGAGTTGGTAGAAAAATTGATTTGTATATTGCCCTTTTTGCTTCCGTAGTTATTGCTTTGTTTTTCAATAGTGTTGATACTTGGCCTATAACTTGGCATGCTTTGTTACACCTTATATCTATCTCTGTCTCTTGGTTATTGTCTTGTGCTAACGTGCTACCCAGATATTTAAAATTGTCTACTTGCTTCAGAGTTGTGTTTCTATTATGATGTTTATTTTTTCTTTCTTTCTCGCTATTGCCACTACTTCGGTTTTGCTTATGTTGATCTTCATGTTGTATTGTTGACAAGTGTTGTTTAGCCTGTCGATATGTTCTTGTAGGTCCTCAGTTGTTTCATGTATCAGAACTTGGTGGAGGCACGATTGACAATAACAAATGTGAACAAATGGTATAGTAAAAGCTTTACCTGATTCATAGACGACACTAATTTGAACGACGTTTCGGCTCAATAGGCCTTCAGCAGGAACAAACAACAAACACCCAGAAAAATGAAAAAAATAAATACTAGAGTAAACATGTATGACGACCAACAAAAATTTAGAAGCAGCGGTGGTGTAAGGATATCAACCAGCTTCTATTTGCAGACGATCAGGCACTAACATATGAAACAATAGAAGACCTACAAGAACACTTAAACATCAGGCACTAACATATGAAACAATAGAAGACCTACAAGAACACTTAAACATCAGGCACTAACATATGAAACAATAGAAGACCTACAAGAACACTTAAACATCAGGCACTAACACATGAAACAATAGAAGACCTACAAGAACACTTAAACATCAGGCACTAACATATGAAACATAGAAGACCTACAAGAACACTTAAACATCAGGCACTAATACATGAAACAATAGAAGACCTACAAGAACACTTAAACATCAGGTACTAACATATGAAACAATAGAAGACCTACAAGAACACTTAAACATCAGGCACTAACATATGAAACAATAGAAGACCTACAAGAACACTTAAACATCAGGCACTAACATATGAAACAATAGAAGACCTACAAGAACACTTAAACATCAGGCACTAACACATGAAACAATAGAAGACCTACAAGAACACTTAAACAGCAGGTACTAACATATGAAACAATAGAGGACCTACAAGAATACTTAAACATCAGGCACTAACATATGAAACAATAGAAGACCTACAAGAACACTTAAACATCAGCACTAACACATGAAACAATAGAAGACCTACAAGAACACTTAAACATCAGGCACTAAAACATGAAACAATAGAAGACCTACAAGAACACTTAAACATCAGGTACTAACACATGAAACAATAGAAGACCTGCAAGAACACTTAAACAGCAGGCACTAACACATAAAACAATAGAGGACCTACAAGAACACTTAAACAACAGGCACTAATACATGAAACAATAGAGGACCTACAAGAACACTTAAATATCAGGCACTAATACATATAACAATAGAGGTCCTACAAGAACACTTAACGAACAGGCACTAATATATGAAACAATAGAGGACCTACAAGAACACTTAAATATCAGGCACTAATACATAAAACAATAGAGGTCCTACAAGAACACTTAAACAACAGGCACTATACATAAACAATAGAGGACCTACAAGAACACTTAAACAACAGGCACTAATACATAAAACAATAGAGGACCTACAAGAACACTTAAATATCAGGCACTAATACACGAAACAATAGAAGACCTACAAGAACACTTAAACAGCAGGCACTAACACATGAAACAATAGAAGACCTACAAGAACACTTAAACATCAGGTACTAATACATGAAACAATAGAAGACCTACAAGAACACTTAAACATCAGAACTAACACATGAAACAATAGAGGACCTACATGAACACTTAAACATCAGCACTAACACATGAAACAATAGAAGACCTACAAGAACACTTAAACAACAGGCACTAATACATGAAACAATAGAAGACCTACAAGAACACTTAAACATCAGGCACTAATACATGAAACAATAGAAGACCTACAAGAATACTTAAACATCAGGCACTAATACATGAAACATAGAAGACCTACAAGAACACTTAAACAGCAGGTACTAATACATGAAACAATAGAGGACCTACAAGAACACTTAAACATCAGGCACTAATACATGAAACAATAGAAGACCTACAAGAATACTTAAACATCAGGCACTAATACATGAAACAATAGAAGACCTACAAGAACACTTAAACATCAGGCACTAACATATGAAACAATAGAAGACCTACAAGAACACTTAAACATCAGGCACTAACATATGAAACAATAGAAGACCTACAAGAACACTTTAACATCAGGCACTAACATATGAAACAATAGAGGACCTACAAGAACACTTAAACATCAGGTACTAATACATGAAACAATAGAAGACCTACAAGAACACTTAAACATCAGGCACTAACACATGAAACAATAGAGACCTACAAGAACACTTAAACATCAGGCACTAACACATGAAACAATAGAAGACCTACAAGAACACTTAAACATCAGGCACTAACACATGAAACAATAGAAGACCTACAAGAACACTTAAACATCAGGCACTAACACATGAAACAATAGAGGACCTACAAGAACACTTAAACATCAGGCACTAATACATGAAACAATAGAAGACCTACAAGAACACTTAGACATCAGGCACTAATACATGAAACAATAGAAGACCTACAAGAACACTTAAACAACTCAACATCTCCGGCACAAAATACAACATGAAAATCAACATCAACAAAACAGAAGTCATGAATGTCGCCAAAAATAAACAGAACATCAACATAACTATAGAAGGCAGACAACTAAAACAAGTAGAGGAATTCAAATACCTAGGAAGTCTAATGACAAACGATAATTCTCAAACAGCAGAGATAGAATCAAGATGCAACAAAGCTTGTCAAATCATCGGACAGTTATCACCACTATTGTCCAACAAGGAAATAACTCTGGAGGCAAAACGGGCACTATACAATACAATCTTCATCCCAACGTTGTGCTACCAATGCCAGACCTGGACTCTAGATGCAAGAACAAAAGAAAAATAACATCTACTGAGATGAAATGTGTTAGACGAATGACAGGAAACAGTCTGAGAGACAAGATCAGAAATGAAGAACTGAGAAAAAATCTAGGAATAGACCCAACCATAGAATATATAAGGAAACAACAGATAAAATGGTTTGGCCACGTGACAAGCAGAAAGAACAAAACACTACACAACGAGCCTTCAACAAACATTGTGAGAACACCAGACCCAAGGGTCGACCACGAAAAAGATGAGTCGATGGAATATTAGAAGCACTAGGAAACATAACAGCAGCAGAGGCGAACAGAAGAGCAAAAAACCACAAATGATATCTCCCCTCGACGCTGACAGGCAGATGAGGAAGGAAAGATGAAGAAGAGAAGAAGAAGAAGAAGATGACGTAGAGGGTGGTGTAAGGGTTAAGGTAAAGCAATGAAGCGTTATCTTTGTATGTCTCTCAATGTTTCTCGTTCAACATGGAATATCGTGGCCCGGAAACTCACAGATTAGCCGAGAACAAGTGTTGCGGTGTAACACTCCTACACAGTATGATATCGTGGCCCGGAAACTCACAGATTAGCCGAGAACAAGTGCTGTGGTGTAACACTCCTACACAGTATGATATCGTGGCCCGGAAACTCACAGATTAGCCAAGAACAAGTGCTGTGGTGTAACACTCCTACACAGTATGATATCGTGGCCCGGAAACTCACAGATTAGCCAAGAACAAGTGTTGTGGTGTACACTCCTACACAGTATGATATCGTGGCCCGGAAACTCACAGATTAGCCGAGAACAAGTGCTGTGGTGTAACACTCCTACACAGTATGATATCGTGGCCCGGAAACTCACAGATTAGCCGAGAACAAGTGCTGCGGTGTAACACTCCTACACAGTATGATATCGTGGCCCGGAAACTCACAGATTAGCCGAGAACAAGTGCTGTGGTGTAACACTCCTACACAGTATGATATCGTGGCCCGGAAACTCACAGATTAGCCAAGAACAAGTGCTGTGGTGTAACACTCCTACACAGTATGATATCGTGGCCCGGAAACTCACAGATTAGCCGAGAACAAGTGCTGTGGTGTAACACTCCTACACAGTATGATATCGTGGCCCGGAAACTCACAGATTAGCCAAGAACAAGTGCTGTGGTGTAACACTCCTACACAGTATGATATCGTGGCCCGGAAACTCACAGATTAGCCAAGACAAGTGCTGTGGTGTAACACTCCTACACAGTATGATATCGTGGCCCGGAAACTCACAGATTAGCCAAGAACAAGTGCTGTGGTGTAACACTCCTACACAGTATGGTGACAGCTTTACATACCAAATATTGCACGTTTCGGCCTACAGACCTTCTTCAGAGAACAGTGACAACACAGATAACGAAATGAAGATCTACTCTAATCATCATCATCATATGCCATACTGGTTGGCGTAGGCGATCATGTCCATCCCCAGTCTATCTATCTATTGTCCTTTTGAGCCGAAGACGGCACATAGGGCAGAACCACCATCTCAAAAACAGAAACCTTGCGTGCCAAAATGGCACATATTGCAAAGGTCACTGCTTCTAAAATATATGGCTCTGTTTCCATAACAATACTTTTTACGATGACAGCTTGTCAAGCCATCGATCAACCTCCTTAGTCGCCTCTTACGACATGCCTGGAAGGTCACAGTGTCACTATTCTTTACTATCCACAGTACATCGTATCAGTTCTGTTGTTGACTGTTTTCCATGCCATGACACCAAGCTATCTAGTATCGTCTCTCTTTGTCGTCCGCGATCTCTCTTTCCTTTTATTTTTCCAGTTGTAACCAAGTATTCCAACTTTCCTCTTCTCATAATGTGTCCGAAAAATGTTGATTATTTCTTTCTGATGTTTTTTAGGAGCTCCTCTTTTGTGTTGGCCTCTTTGAGAACTTCCTGGCTGGTCTTTTTAGCTGTTCATGGATCTTTCAACATTCTTCTGAGAAATCCCATCTCTGTGGCCTCTAATCGTTTTTTGTACATTTGTTGTACATGATTCACTTCCATATGTCATATCTGGCTCTACACAGATGAACTCTCTCAAACACTTCTATTGACACAGACTTGTTCCATAAGATATTTTTCATTTTCTGAAATGCTATTTTGGCCTGAGCTGTTCTGCTTTTTATTTCTGTGGTACATCTCTCATCTGATGTTATTATTGTGCCCAAGTATTTGAAACGTTGCACTTGTTTCAGATTTGTCATGTTTATTTTTATGCTGCATGATGGTGGTGATTGTTTCTGCGATATGACCATTACTTCTGTTTTCTTACTATTCAGACAGAGACCTTTCTTGTTGCTTTCTTTTACCATTATGTCTACCATTTCCTGTAACTAATCTATACTACCTGTTCAAAACTAATAACGAGAAGAAGAAAGAGAATAAGAAGGGAAGTTACACAATAGCATATGTTCCGTACCAGCAGCTTGACGGCAGCATTGCGTGTAATTAACCTCCCATATGGCTCTCTTTGTTAGAAACATGAACTACTCGCATGCCAATAAACACAGCCTGTAGCTAAACGTTGTAGCTTACAGATACCCCGATATCAAATATGGAAATCTAACTGACGAAACATAACAAACTTCAGGCTATTCAAATCAACATACACCCTTACTTGTGCAGGCCAGAGCTGGAAAACAACAACAGAAATAGAAAGTCAATTACATACATTGACACACATACATTCCAGAGGAAGATACTTCTCATACCGTGGAGTTCATGACTAGGGTAGACATGACAAAGCTGTCAACAATAGCAACAATAATCAAGAGAAGAAGGTTGTCATATGTTGGTTATGTGATGAGAAGGGACAACAAGAGGGTGGTCATATGTTGGTCATGTGATGAGAAGGGACAACAAGAGGATGGTCATATGTTGGTTATGTGATGAGAAGGGACAACACGAGGGTGGTCATATGTTGGTCATGTGATGAGAAGGGACAACAAGAGGATGGTCATATGTTGGTCATGTGATGAGAAGGGACAACAAGAGGGTGGTCATATGTTGGTCATGTGATGAGAAGGACAACAAGAGGGTGGTCATATGTTGGTCATGTGATGAGAAGGACAACAAGAGGATGGTCATATGTTGGTTATGTGATGAGAAGGACAACGAGAGGGTGGTCATATGTTGGTCATGTGATGAGAAGGGACAACAAGAGAAGAAGGTGGTCATATGTTGGCCATGTGATGAGAAGGGACAACAAGAGAAGAAGGTGGTCATATGTTGGTCATGTGATGAGAAGGGACAACAAGAGGGTGGTCATATGTTGGTCATGTGAAGAGAAGGGACAACAAGAGGATGGTCATATGTTGGTCATGTGATGTGAAGAGACAACAAGAGGGTGGTCATATGTTGGTCATGTGATGAGAAGGACAACAAGAGAAGAAGGTGGTCATATGTTGGTCATGTGATGAGAAGGGACAACAAGAGGATGGTCATATGTTGGTCATGTGAAGAGAAGGGACAACAAGAGGGTGGTCATATGTTGGCCATGTGATGAGAAGGGACAACAAGAGAAGAAGGTGGTCATATGTTGGCCATGTGATGAGAAGGGACAACAAGAGAAGAAGGTGGTCATATGTTGGTCATGTGATGAGAAGGGACAACAAGAGGGTGGTCATATGTTGGCCATGTGAAGAGAAGGGACAACAAGAGAAGAAGGTGGTCATATGTTGGTCATGTGATGAGAAGGGACAACAAGAGGGTGGTCATATGTTGGTCATGTGATGAGAAGGGACAACAAGAAGGTGGTCATATGTTGGTCATGTGATGAGAAGAGACAACAAGAAGGTGGTCATATGTTGGTTATGTGATGAGAAGACATCAAGAGAAGAAGGTTGTCATATGTTGGACATGTGATGAGAAGGGACAACAAGAAGGTGGTCATATGTTGGCCATGTGATGAGAGGAGACAACAAGAAGGTGGTCATATGTTGGTCATGTGATGAGAAGAGACAACAAGAGGGTGGGCATATGTTGGTCATGTGATGATAAGAGACATCAAGAGGGTGGTCATATGTTGGTCATGTGATGAGAAGAGACAACAAGAG
Source organism: Megaustenia siamemsis (assembly GCA_032433765.1). Lineage (NCBI taxonomy): Eukaryota > Metazoa > Mollusca > Gastropoda > Stylommatophora > Ariophantidae > Megaustenia > Megaustenia siamemsis. The sequence continues at coordinate 74,188,895 of JAVIAB010000126.1, read as the reverse complement.
GGTGGTCATATGTTGGTCATGTGATGAGAAGAGACAACAAGAGAAGAAGGTGGTCATATGTTGGCCATGTGATGAGAAGGAACAACAAGAGGATGGTCATATGTTGGTCATGTGATGAGAAGGGACAACAAGAGGGTGGTCATATGTTGGTTATGTGATGAGAAGAGACATCAAGAGAAGATGGTTGTCATATGTTGGCCATGTGATGAGAAGAGACAACAAGAGAAGAAGGTGGTCATATGTTGGCCATGTGATGAGAAGAGACAACAAGAAGGTGGTCATATGTTGGCCATGTGATGAGAAGGGACAACAAGAGGTGGTCATATGTTGGTCATGTGATGAGAAGGGACAACAAGAAGGTGGTCATATGTTGGTCATGTGATGAGAAGAGACAACAAGAAGGTGGTCATATGTTGGCCATGTGATGAGAAGGGACAACAAGAGAAGAAGGTGGTCATATGTTGGTCATGTGATGAGAAGGGACAACAAGAGATGAAGGTGGTCATATGTTGGCCATGTGATGAGAAGGGACAACAAGAGAAGAAGGTGGTCATATGTTGGTCATGTGATGAGAAGGGACAACAAGAGGGTGGTCAATTGTTGGCCATGTGATGAGAAGAGACAACAAGAGGGTGGTCATATGTTGGTCATGTGATGAGAAGGGACAACAAGAGGATGGTCATATGTTGGTCATGTGATGAGAAGAGACAACAAGAGGGTGGTCATATGTTGGTCATGTGATGAGAAGGGACAACAAGAAGGTGGTCATATGTTGGTCATGTGATGTGAAGGGACAACAAGAGGGTGGTCATATGTTGGTCATGTGATGAGAAGGGACAACAAGAGGGTGGTCATATGTTGGCCATGTGAAGAGAAGGGACAACAAGAGAAGAAGGTGGTCAAATGTTGGTCATGTGATGAGAAGGGACAACAAGAGGGTGGTCATATGTTGGCCATGTGATGAGAAGAGACAACAAGAGAAGAAGTGGTCATATGTTGGCCATGTGATGAGAAGGGACAACAAGAGAAGAAGGTGGTCATATGTTGGTCATGTGATGAGAAGAGACAACAAGAGGGTGGTCATATGTTGGTCATGTGATGAGAAGGGACAACAAGAGGATGGTCATATGTTGGTCATGTGATGTGAAGAGACAACAAGAGGGTGGTCATATATTGGTCATGTGATGAGAAGGGACAACAAGAAGGTGGTCATATGTTGGTCATGTGATGAGAAGAGACAACAAGAAGAAGGTGGTCATATGTTGGTCATGTGATGAGAAGAGACAACAAGAGGGTGGTCATATGTTGGTCATGTGATGAGAAGAGACAACAAGAGGGTGGTCATATGTTGGCCATGTGATGAGAAGAGACAACAAGAGAAGAAGGTGGTCATATGTTGGCCATGTGATGAGAAGGGACAACAGAGAAGAAGGTGGTCATATGTTGGTCATGTGATGAGAAGGGACAACAAGAGGGTGGTCATATGTTGGCCATGTGATGAGAAGGGACAACAAGAGAAGAAGGTGGTCATATGATGGTCATGTGATGAGAAGGGACAACAAGAGGGTGGTCATATGTTGGCCATGTGATGAGAAGAGACAACAAGAGGGTGGTCATATGTTGGTCATGTGATGAGAAGGGACAACAAGAGGATGGTCATATGTTGGTCATGTGATGAAAAGAGACAACAAGAGGGTGGTCATATGTTGGTCATGTGATGAGAGGGACAACAAGAAGGTGGTCATATGTTGGTCATGTGATGTGAAGGGACAACAAGAGGGTGGTCATATGTTGGTCATGTGATGAGAAGGGACAACAAGAGGGTGGTCATATGTTGGCCATGTGAAGAGAAGGGACAACAAGAGAAGAAGGTGGTCAAATGTTGGTCATGTGATGAGAAGGGACAACAAGAGGGTGGTCATATGTTGGCCATGTGATGAGAAGAGACAACAAAGAAGAAGGTGGTCATATGTTGGCCATGTGATGAGAAGGGACAACAAGAGAAGAAGGTGGTCATATGTTGGTCATGTGATGAGAAGAGACAACAAGAGGGTGGTCATATGTTGGTCATGTGATGAGAAGGGACAACAAGAGGATAGTCATATGTTGGTCATGTGATGTGAAGAGACAACAAGAGAGGTGGTCATATGTTGGTCATGTGATGAGAAGGGACACAAGAAGGTGGTCATATGTTGGTCATGTGATGAGAAGAGACAACAAGAGAAGAAGGTGGTCATATGTTGGTCATGTGATGAGAAGAGACAACAAGAGGGTGGTCATATGTTGGTCATGTGATGAGAAGAGACAACAAGAGGGTGGTCATATGTTGGTCATGTGATGAGAAGGGACAACAAGAAGGTGGTCATATGTTGGTCATGTGATGTGAAGGGACAACAAGAGGGTGGTCATATGTTGGTCATGTGATGAGAAGGGACAACAAGAGGGTGGTCATATGTTGGTCATGTGATGAGAAGAGACAACAAGAGGGTGGGCATATGTTGGTCATGTGATGATAAGAGACATCAAGAGGGTGGTCATATGTTGGTCATGTGATGAGAAGAGACAACAAGAGGGTGGTCATATGTTGGTCATGTGATGAGAAGAGACAACAAGAGAAGAAGGTGGTCATATGTTGGCCATGTGATGAGAAGGAACAACAAGAGGATGGTCATATGTTGGTCATGTGATGAGAAGGGACAACAAGAGGGTGGTCATATGTTGGTTATGTGATGAGAAGAGACATCAAGAGAAGAAGGTTGTCATATGTTGGCCATGTGATGAGAAGAGACAACAAGAGAAGAAGGTGGTCATATGTTGGCCATGTGATGAGAAGAGACAACAGAAGGTGGTCATATGTTGGCCATGTGAAGAGAAGGGACAACAAGAGGGTGGTCATATGTTGGTCATGTGATGAGAAGGGACAACAAGAAGGTGGTCATATGTTGGTCATGTGATGAGAAGAGACAACAAGAAGGTGGTCATATGTTGGCCATGTGATGAGAAGGGACAACAAGAGAAGAAGGTGGTCATATGTTGGTCATGTGATGAGAAGGGACAACAAGAGGGTGGTCATATGTTGGCCATGTGATGAGAAGGGACAACAAGAGAAGAAGGTGGTCATATAGTGGTCATGTGATGAGAAGGGACAACAAGAGGGTGGTCATATGTTGGCCATGTGATGAGAAGAGACAACAAGAGAAGAAGGTGGTCATATGTTGGCCATGTGATGAGAAGGGACAACAAGAGAAGAAGGTGGTCATATGTTGGTCATGTGATGAGAAGAGACAACAAGAGGGTGGTCATATGTTGGTCATGTGATGAGAAGGGACAACAGAGGATGGTCATATGTTGGTCATGTGATGAGAAGAGACAACAAGAGGGTGGTCATATGTTGGTCATGTGATGAGAAGGGACAACAAGAAGGTGGTCATATGTTGGTCATGTGATGTGAAGGGACAACAAGAGGTGGTCATATGTTGGTCATGTGATGAGAAGGGACAACAAGAGGGTGGTCATATGTTGGCCATGTGAAGAGAAGGGACAACAAGAGAAGAAGGTGGTCAAATGTTGGTCATGTGATGAGAAGGGACAACAAGAGGGTGGTCATATGTTGGCCATTTGATGAGAAGAGACAACAAGAGAAGAAGGTGGTCATATGTTGGCCATGTGATGAGAAGGGACAACAGAGAAGAAGGTGGTCATATGTTGGTCATGTGATGAGAAGAGACAACAAGAGGGTGGTCATATGTTGGTCATGTGATGAGAAGGGACAACAAGAGGATGGTCATATGTTGGTCATGTGATGTGAAGAGACAACAAGAGGGTGGTCATATGTTGGTCATGTGATGAGAAGGGACAACAAGAAGGTGGTCATATGTTGGTCATGTGATGAGAAGAGACAACAAGAGAAGAAGGTGGTCATATGTTGGTCATGTGATGAGAAGAGACAACAAGAGGGTGGTCATATGTTGGTCATGTGATGAGAAGAGACAACAAGAGGGTGGTCATATGTTGGTCATGTGATGAGAAGGGACAACAAGAAGGTGGTCATATGTTGGTCATGTGATGTGAAGGGACAACAAAGGGTGGTCATATGTTGGTCATGTGATGAGAAGGGACAACAAAGGGTGGTCATATGTTGGTCATGTGATGAGAAGAGACAACAAGAGGTGGGCATATGTTGGTCATGTGATGAGAAGGGACAACAAGAGGGTGGTCATATGTTGGTTATGTGATGAGAAGAGACATCAAGAGAAGAAGGTTGTCATATGTTGGCCATGTGATGAGAAGAGACAACAAGAGAAGAAGGTGGTCATATGTTGGCCATGTGATGAGAAGAGACAACAAGAAGGTGGTCATATGTTGGCCATGTGATGAGAAGGGACAACAAGAGGGTGGTCATATGTTGGTCATGTGATGAGAAGGGACAACAAGAGAAGAAGGTGGTCATATGTTGGTCATGTGATGAGAAGGGACAACAAGAAGGTGGTCATATGTTGGCCATGTGATGAGAAAAGACAACAAGAGAAGAAGGTGGTCATATGTTGGTCATGTGATGAGAAGGGACAACAAGAGGGTGGTCATATGTTGGCCATGTGATGAGAAGGGACAACAAGAGAAGAAGGTGGTCATATGTTGGTCATGTGATGAGAAGGGACAACAAGAGGGTGGTCATATGTTGGCCATGTGATGAGAAGAGACAACAAGAGAAGAAGGTGGTCATATGTTGGCCATGTGATGAGAAGGGACAACAAGAGAAGAAGGTGGTCATATGTTGGTCATGTGATGAGAAGAGACAACAAGAGGGTGGTCATATGTTGGTCATGTGATGAGAAGGGACAACAAGAGGATGGTCATATGTTGGTCATGTGATGAGAAGAGACAACAAGAGGGTGGTCATATGTTGGTCATGTGATGAGAAGGGACAACAAGAAGGTGGTCATATGTTGGTCATGTGATGTGAAGGGACAACAAGAGGGTGGTCATATGTTGGTCATGTGATGAGAAGGGACAACAAGAGGGTGGTCATATGTTGGTCATGTGATGAGAAGAGACAACAAGAGGGTGGGCATATGTTGGTCATGTGATGAGAAGAGACAACAAGAGGGTGGTCATATGTTGGTCATGTGATGAGAAGAGACAACAAGAGAAGAAGGTGGTCATATGTTGGCCATGTGATGAGAAGGGACAACAAGAGGATGGTCATATGTTGGTCATGTGATGAGAAGGGACAATAAGAGAGTGGTCATATGTTGGTTATGTGATGAGAAGAGACATCAAGAAGAAGGTTGTCATATGTTGGCCATGTGATGAGAAGAGACAACAAGAGAAGAAGGTGGTCATATGTTGGCCATTTGATGAGAAGAGACAACAAGAAGGTGGTCATATGTTGGCCATGTGATGAGAAGGGACAACAAGAGGGTGGTCATATGTTGGTCATGTGATGAGAAGGGACAACAAGAAGGTGGTCATATGTTGGTCATGTGATGAGAAGAGACAAAAGAAGGTGGTCATATGTTGGTTATGTGATGAGAAGAGACATCAAGAGAAGAAGGTTGTCATATGTTGGACATGTGATGAGAAGAGACAACAAGAAGGTGGGCATATGTTGGCCATGTGATGAGAAGAGACAACAAGAAGGTGGTCATATGTTGGTCATGTGATGAGAAGAGACATCAAGAGTAGAAGGTGGTCATATGTTGGTCATGTGATGAGAAGGGACAACAAGAGGGTGGTCATATGTTGGTCATGTGATGAGAAGAGACAACAAGAGAAGAAGGTGGTCATATGTTGGCCATGTGATGAGAAGAGACAACAAGAGAAGAAGGTGGTCATATGTTGGCCATGTGATGAGAAGAGACAACAAGAAGGTGGTCATATGTTGGTCATGTGATAAGAAGAGACAACAAGAAGGTGGTCATATGTTGGCCATGTGATGAGAAGAGACAACAAGAGAAGAAGGTGGTCATATGTTGGCCATGTGATGAGAAGGGACAACAAGAGGATGGTCATATGTTGGCCATGTGATGAGAAGAGACAACAAGAAGGTGGTCATATGTTGGCCATGTGATGAGAAGGGACAACAAGAAGGTGGTCATATGTTGGTCATGTGATGAGAAGAGACAACAAGAAGGTGGTCATATGTTGGTTATGTGATGAGAAGAGACATCAAGAGAAGAAGGTTGTCATATGTTGGACATGTGATGAGAAGAGACAACAAGAAGGTGGGCATATGTTGGCCATGTGATGAGAAGAGACAACAAAAGGTGGTCATAGGTGGTCATGTGATGAGAAGAGACATCAAGAGAAGAAGGTGGTCATATGTTGGTCATGTGATGAGAAGGGACAACAAGAGGGTGGTCATATGTTGGTCATGTGATGAGAAGAGACAACAAGAGAAGAAGGTGGTCATATGTTGGCCATGTGATGAGAAGAGACAACAAGAGAAGAAGGTGGTCATATGTTGGCCATGTGATGAGAAGAGACAACAAGAAGGTGGTCATATGTTGGTCATGTGATAAGAAGAGACAACAAGAAGGTGGTCATATGTTGGTTATGTGATGAGAAGAGACATCAAGAGAAGAAGGTTGTCATATGTTGGACATGTGATGAGAAGAGACAACAAGAAGGTGGTCTTATGTTGGTCATGTGATGAAAAGAGACAACAAGAAGGTGGTCATATGTTGGTCGTGTGATGAGAAGAGACAACAAGAAGGTTGTCATATGTTGGTCATGTGATGAGAAGAGACAACAAGAAGGTGGTCATATGTTGGTCATGTGATGAAAAGAGACAACAAGAAGGTGGTCATATGTTGTTCGTGTGATGAGAAGAGACAACAAGAAGGTGGTCATATGTTGGTCATGTGATGAAAAGAGACAACAAGAAGGTTGTCATATGTTGGCCATGTGATGAAAAGAGACAACAAGAAGGTGGTCATATGTTGGTCGTGTGATGAGAAGAGACATCAAAAGAAGAAGGTGGTCATATGTTGGTCATGTGATGAGAAGAGACATCAAGAGAAGAAGGTGGTCATATGTTGGTCATGTGATGAGAAGAGACAACAAGAGAAGCCCGTGGTCATATGTTAGTCATGTGATGAGAAGAGACAACAAGAGATGAAGGTGGTCATATGTTGGCCATGTGATGAGGAGAGACAACAAGAGAAGAAGGTGGTCATATGTTGGCTATGTGATGAGAAGAGACAACAAGAGATGAAGGTGGTCATATGTTGGCCATGTAATGAGAAGAGACAACAAGAGATGAAGGTGGTCATATGTTGGCCATGTGATGAGAAGAGACAACAAGAGAAGAAGGTGGTCATATGTTGGTCATGTGATGAGAAGGGACAACAAGAAGGTGGTCATATGTTGGTCATGTGATGTGAAGGGACAACAAGAGGGTGGTCATATGTTGGTCATGTGATGAGAAGGGACAACAAGAGGGTGGTCATATGTTGGTCATGTGATGAGAAGAGACATCAAGAGAAGAAGGTTGTCATATGTTGGCCATGTGATGAGAAGAGACAACAAGAGAAGAAGGTGGTCATATGTTGGCCATGTGATGAGAAGAGACAACAAGAAGGTGGTCATATGTTGGCCATGTGATGAGAAGGGACAACAAGAGGGTGGTCATATGTTGGTCATGTGATGAGAAGGGACAACAAGAAGGTGGTCATATGTTGGTCATGTGATGAGAAGAGACAACAAGAAGGTGGTCATATGTTGGCCATGTGATGAGAAGGGACAACAAGAGAAGAAGGTGGTCATATGTTGGTCATGTGATGAGAAGGGACAACAAGAGGGTGGTCATATGTTGGCCATGTGATGAGAAGGGACAACAAGAGAAGAAGGTGGTCATATGTTGGTCATGTGATGAGAAGGGACAACAAGAGGTGGTCATATGTTGGTCATGTGATGAGAAGAGACAACAAGAGGGTGGTCATATGTTGGTCATGTGATGAGAAGGGACAACAAGAGGATGGTCATATGTTGGTCATGTGATGAGAAGAGACAACAAGAGGGTGGTCATATGTTGGTCATGTGATGAGAAGGGACAACAAGAAGGTGGTCATATGTTGGTCATGTGATGTGAAGGGACAACAAGAGGGTGGTCATATGTTGGTCATGTGATGAGAAGGGACAACAAGAGGGTGGTCATATGTTGGCCATGTGAGAGAAGGGACAACAAGAGAAGAAGGTGGTCAAATGTTGGTCATGTGATGAGAAGGGACAACAAGAGGGTGGTCATATGTTGGCCATGTGATGAGAAGAGACAACAAGAGAAGAAGGTGGTCATATGTTGGCCATGTGATGAGAAGGGACAACAAGAGAAGAATGTGGTCATATGTTGGTCATGTGATGAGAAGAGACAACAAGAGGGTGGTCATATGTTGGTCATGTGATGAGAAGGGACAACAAGAGGATGGTCATATGTTGATCATGTGATGTGAAGAGACAACAAGAGGGTGGTCATATGTTGGTCATGTGATGAGAAGGGACAACAAGAAGGTGGTCATATGTTGGTCATGTGATGAGAAGAGACAACAGAGAAGAAGGTGGTCATATGTTGGTCATGTGATGAGAAGAGACAACAAGAGGGTGGTCATATGTTGGTCATGTGATGAGAAGAGACAACAAGAGGGTGGTCATATGTTGGTCATGTGATGAGAAGGGACAACAAGAAGGTGGTCATATGTTGGTCATGTGATGTGAAGGGACAACAGAGGGTGGTCATATGTTGGTCATGTGATGAGAAGGGACAACAAAGGGTGGTCATATGTTGGTCATGTGATGAGAAGAGACAACAAGAGGGTGGGCATATGTTGGTCATGTGATGATAAGAGACATCAAGAGGGTGGTCATATGTTGGTCATGTGATGAGAAGAGACAACAAGAGGGTGGTCATATGTTGGTCATGTGATGAGAAGAGACAACAAGAGAAGAAGGTGGTCATATGTTGGCCATGTGATGAGAAGGAACAACAAGAGGATGGTCATATGTTGGTCATGTGATGAGAAGGGACAACAAGAGGGTGGTCATATGTTGGTTATGTGATGAGAAGAGACATCAAGAGAAGAAGGTTGTCATATGTTGGCCATGTGATGAGAAGAGACAACAAGAGAAGAAGGTGGTCATATGTTGGCCATGTGATGAGAAGAGACAACAAGAAGGTGGTCATATGTTGGCCATGTGATGAGAAGGGACAACAGAGGGTGGTCATATGTTGGTCATGTGATGAGAAGGGACAACAAGAGAAGAAGGTGGTCATATGTTGGTCATGTGATGAGAAGGGACAACAAGAGAAGAAGGTGGTCATATGTTGGTCATGTGATGAGAAGGGACAACAAGAAGGTGGTCATATGTTGGCCATGTGATGAGAAGGGACAACAAGAGAAGAAGGTGGTCATATATTGGTCATGTGATGAGAAGGGACAACAAGAGGGTGGTCATATGTTGGCCATGTGATGAGAAGGGACAACAAAGAGGTGGTCATATGTTGGTCATGTGATGAGAAGAGACAACAGAGAAGAAGTGGTCATATGTTGGCCATGTGATGAGAAGAGACAACAAGAGAAGAAGGTGGTCATATGTTGGCCATGTGATGAGAAGGGACAACAAGAGAAGAAGGTGGTCATATGTTGGTCATGTGATGAGAAGGGACAACAAGAGGATGGTCATATGTTGGTCATGTGATGAGAGAGACAACAAGAGGGTGGTCATATGTTGGTCATGTGATGAGAAGAGACAACAAGAGAAGAAGGTGGTCATATGTTGGTCATGTGATGAGAAGGAACAACAAGAGGATGGTCATATGTTGGTCATGTGATGAGAAGGGACAACAAGAGGGTGGTCATATGTTGGTCATGTGATGAGAAGAGACAACAAGAGGTGGGCATATGTTGGTCATGTGATGAGAAGAGACAACAAGAGGGTGGTCATATGTTGGTCATGTGATGAGAAGAGACAACAAGAGAAGAAGGTGGTCATATGTTGGCCATGTGAAGGCCTCTCACATGGAGAGAGAGAGAGAGAGTAGACAGACGATGGCCACAGTGTATGGTAGTAGATACATGAATGTGACAGTCTGACATGGAGAGAGAGAGAGTAGACAGACGATGGCTACAGTGTATGGTAGTAGATACATGAATGTGACAGTCTGACATGGAGAGAGAGATAGAGAGAGAGAGTAGACAGACGATGGCCACAGTGTATGGTAGTAGATACATGAATGTGACAGTCTGACATGGAGAGAGAGAGAGAGAGAGAGAGAGTAGACAGACGATGGCCACAGTGTATGGTAGTAGATACATGAATGTGACAGTCTGACATGGAGAGAGAGAGAGAGAGAGAGTAGACAGACGATGGCTACAGTGTATGGTAGTAGATACATGAATGTGACAGTCTGACATGGAGAGAGAGAGAGAGAGAGAGAGTAGACAGACGATGGCCACAGTGTATGGTAGTAGATACATGAATGTGACAGTCTGACATGGAGAGAGAGAGAAGAGAGAGAGGGAGAGAGAGAGAGAGTAGACAGACGATGGCTACAGTGTATGGTAGTAGATACATGAATGTGACAGTCTGACATGGAGAGAGAGAGAGAGAGAGAGAGTAGACAGACGATGGCCACAGTGTATGGTAGTAGATACATGAATGTGACAGTCTGACATGGAGAGAGAGAGAGAGTAGACAGACGATGGCTACAGTGTATGGTAGTAGATACATGAATGTGACAGTCTGACATGGAGAGAGAGAGAGAGAGTAGACAGACGATGGCCACAGTGTATGGTAGTAGATACATGAATGTGACAGTCTGACATGGAGAGAGAGAGAGAGAGAGTAGACAGACGATGGCTACAGTGTATGGTAGTAGATACATGAATGTGACAGTCTGACATGGAGAGAGAGAGAGACAGAGAGAGAGAGAGAGTAGACAGACGATGGCCACAGTGTATGGTAGTAGATACATGAATGTGACAGTCTGACATGGAGAGAGAGATAGAGAGAGAGAGAGGGAGAGAGAGTAGACAGACGATGGCCACAGTGTATGGTAGTAGATACATGAATGTGACAGTCTGACATGGAGAAAGAGAGAGTAGACAGACGATGGCTACAGTGTATGGTAGTAGATACATGAATGTGACAGTCTGACATGGAGAGAGAGAGAGAGTAGACAGACGATGGCCACAGTGTATGGTAGTAGATACATGAATGTGACAGTCTGACATGGAGAGAGAGAGAGAGAGAGAGAGAGAGAGAGAGAGTAGACAGACGATGGCCACAGTGTATGGTAGTAGATACATGAATGTGACAGTCTGACATGTAGAGAGAGAGAGGGAGAGAGGAGAGAGAGTAGACAGACGATGGCCACAGTGTATGGTAGTAGATACATGAATGTGACAGTCTGACATGGAGAGAGATAGAGAGAGAGAGAGGGAGAGAGAGTAGACAGACGATGGCCACAGTGTATGGTAGTAGATACATGAATGTGACAGTCTGACATGAGAGAGAGAGAGAGAGAGTAGACAGACGATGGCTACAGTGTATGGTAGTAGATACATGAATGTGACAGTCTGACATGGAGAGAGAGAGAGAGAGTAGACAGACGATGGCAACAGTGTATGGTAGTAGATACATGAATGTGACAGTCTGACATGGAGAGAGAGAGAGAGAGAGAGAGAGAGAGTAGACAGACGATGGCCACAGTGTATGGTAGTAGATACATGAATGTGACAGTCTGACATGGAGAGAGAGAGAGAGAGAGTAGACAGACGATGGCCACAGTGTATGGTAGTATATACATGAATGTGACCGTCTGACATGGAGAGAGAGAGAGAGAAAGAGAGTAGACAGACGATGGTCACAGTGTATGGTAGTAGATACATGAATGTGACAGTCTGACATGGAGAGAGAGAGAGTAGACAGACGATGGCCACAGTGTATGGTAGTAGATACATGAATGTGACAGTCTGACATGGAGAGAGAGAGAGTAGACAGACGATGGCCACAGTGTATGGTAGTAGATACATGAATGTGACAGTCTGACATGGAGAGAGAGTAGACAGACGATGGCCACAGTGTATGGTAGTAGATACATGAATGTGACAGTTTGACATGGAGAGAGAGATAGAGAGAGAGAGTAGACAGACGATGGCTACAGTGTATGGTAGTAGATACATGAATGTGACAGTCTGACATGGAGAGAGAGAGAGTAGACAGACGATGGCTACAGTGTATGGTAGTAGATACATGAATGTGACAGTCTGACATGGAGAGAGAGATAGAGAGAGAGAGTAGACAGACGATGGCTACAGTGTATGGTAGTAGATACATGAATGTGACAGTCTGACATGGAGAGAGAGAGAGTAGACAGACGATGGCCACAGTGTATGGTAGTAGATACATGAATGTGACAGTCTGACATGGAGAGAGAGAGATAGAGAGAGAGAGTAGACAGACGATGGCTACAGTGTAAGGTAGTAGATACATGAATGTGACAGTCTGACATGGAGAGAGAGAGAGAGAGAGAGAGAGTAGACAGACGATGGTCACAGTGTATGGTAGTAGATACATGAATGTGACAGTCTGACATGGAGAGAGAGAGAGAGAGAGATAGAGAGAGAGTAGACAGACGATGGTCACAGTGTATGGTAGTAGATACATGAATGTGACAGTCTGACATGGAGAGAGAGAGAGTAGACAGACGATGGCCACAGTGTATGGTAGTAGATACATGAATGTGACAGTCTGACATGGAGAGAGAGAGAGAGTAGACAGACGATGGCTACAGTGTATGGTAGTAGATACAGGAATGTGACAGTCTGACATGAGAGAGAGAGAGAGAGAGAGAGAGAGAGGGAGAGAGTAGACAGACGATGGCCACAGTGTATGGTAGTAGATACATGAATGTGACAGTCTGACATGGAGAGAGAGAGAGAGTAGACAGACGATGGCTACAGTGTATGGTAGTAGATACAGGAATGTGACAGTCTGACATGTAGAGAGAGAGAGAGAGAGAGTAGACAGACGATGGCCACAGTGTATGGTAGTAGATACATGAATGTGACAGTCTGACATGGAGAGAGAGAGAGAGTAGACAGACGATGGCTACAGTGTATGGTAGTAGATACATGAATGTGACAGTCTGACATGGAGAGAGAGAGAGAGAGAGAGAGAGTAGACAGACGATGGCCACAGTGTATGGTAGTAGATACATGAATGTGACAGTCTGACATGGAGAGAGAGATAGAGAGAGAGAGGAGAGACAGTAGACAGACGATGGCCACAGTGTATGGTAGTAGATACATGAATGTGACAGTCTGACATGGAGAGAGAGAGAGTAGAAAGACGATGGCTACAGTGTATGGTAGTAGATACATGAATGTGACAGTCTGACATGGAGAGAGAGAGAGAGAGAGTAGACAGACGATGGCCACAGTGTATGGTAGTAGATACATGAATGTGACAGTCTGACATGGAGAGAGAGAGAGAGAGAGAGTAGACAGACGATGGCCACAGTGTATGGTAGTAGATACATGAATGTGACAGTCTGACATGGAGAGAGAGATAGAGAGAGAGAGGGAGAGAGGGAGAGAGAGTAGACAGACGATGGCCACAGTGTATGGTAGTAGATACATGAATGTGACAGTCTGACATGGAGAGAGAGATAGAGAGAGAGGGAGAGAGAGTAGACAGACGATGGGCACAGTGTATGGTAGTAGATACACGAATGTGACAGTCTGACATGGAGAGAGAGAGAGAGAGAGAGAGAGAGTAGACAGACGATGGCTACAGTGTATGGTAGTAGATACATGAATGTGACAGTCTGACATGGAGAGAGAGAGAGTAGACAGACGATGGCCACAGTGTATGGTAGTAGATACATGAATGTGACAGTCTGACATGGAGAGAGAGAGAGAGAGAGAGAGAGAGAGTAGACAGACGATGGTCACAGTGTATGGTAGTAGATACATGAATATGACAGTCTGACATGGAGAGAGAGAGAGAGAGAGAGAGAGAGAGAGTAGACAGACGATGGTCACAGTGTATGGTAGTAGATACATGAATGTGACAGTCTGACATGGAGAGAGAGAGAGAGAGAGTAGACAGACGATAGCCACAGTGTATGGTAGTAGATACATGAATGTGACAGTCTGACATGGAGAGAGAGAGAGTAGACAGACGATGGCTACAGTGTATGGTAGTAGATACATGAATGTGACAGTCTGACATGGAGAGAGAGAGAGAGTAGACAGACGATGGCTACAGTGTATGGTAGTAGATACATGAATGTGACAGTCTGACATGGAGAGAGAGAGAGTAGACAGACGATGGCCACAGTGTATGGTAGTAGATACATGAATGTGACAGTCTGACATGGAGAGAGAGAGAGAGTAGACAGACGATGGCCACAGTGTATGGTAGTAGATACATGAATGTGACAGTCTAACATGGAGAGAGATAGAGAGAGAGAGAGTAGACAGACGATGGCTACAGTGTATGGTAGTAGATACATGAATGTGACAGTCTGACATGGAGAGAGAGAGAGTAGACAGACGATGGCTACAGTGTATGGTAGTAGATACATGAATATGACAGTCTGACATGGAGAGAGAGAGAGAGAGAGAGAGAGAGAGAGTAGACAGACGATGGTCACAGTGTATGGTAGTAGATACATGAATGTGACAGTCTGACATGGAGAGAGAGAGAGAGAGAGTAGACAGACGATAGCCACAGTGTATGGTAGTAGATACATGAATGTGACAGTCTGACATGGAGAGAGAGAGAGTAGACAGACGATGGCTACAGTGTATGGTAGTAGATACATGAATGTGACAGTCTGACATGGAGAGAGAGAGAGAGTAGACAGACGATGGCTACAGTGTATGGTAGTAGATACATGAATGTGACAGTCTGACATGGAGAGAGAGAGAGTAGACAGACGATGGCCACAGTGTATGGTAGTAGATACATGAATGTGACAGTCTGACATGGAGAGAGAGAGAGAGTAGACAGACGATGGCCACAGTGTATGGTAGTAGATACATGAATGTGACAGTCTAACATGGAGAGAGAGATAGAGAGAGAGAGAGTAGACAGACGATGGCTACAGTGTATGGTAGTAGATACATGAATGTGACAGTCTGACATGAGAGAGAGAGAGAGTAGACAGACGATGGCCACAGTGTATGGTAGTAGATACATGAATGTGACAGTCTGACATGAGAGAGAGAGAGAGAGAGAGTAGACAGACGATGGCCACAGTGTATGGTAGTAGATACATGAATGTGACAGTCTGACATGGAGAGAGAGAGAGAGAGAGTAGACAGACGATGGCTACAGTGTATGGTAGTAGATACATGAATGTGACAGTCTGACATGGAGAGAGAGAGAGAGAGAGAGAGAGTAGACAGACGATGGCCACAGTGTATGGTAGTAGATACATGAATGTGACAGTCTGACATGAGAGAGAGAGAGAGAGAGAGAGAGAGAGAGAGAGAGTAGACAGACGATGGCTACAGTGTATGGTAGTAGATACATGAATGTGACAGTCTGACATGGAGAGAGAGAGAGAGTAGACAGACGATGGCTACAGTGTATGGTAGTAGATACATGAATGTGACAGTCTGACATGGAGAGAGAGAGAGAGAGTAGACAGACGATGCCACAGTGTATGGTAGTAGATACATGAATGTGACAGTCTGACATGGAGAGAGAGAGAGAGAGAGTAGACAGACGATGGCTACAGTGTATGGTAGTAGATACATGAATGTGACAGTCTGACATGGAGAGAGAGAGAGAGAGAGAGTAGACAGACGATGGCCACAGTGTATGGTAGTAGATACATGAATGTGACAGTCTGACATGGAGAGAGAGATAGAGAGAGAGAGGGAGAGAGAGTAGACAGACGATGGCCACAGTGTATGGTAGTAGATACATGAATGTGACAGTCTGACATGGAGAGAGAGAGAGTAGACAGACGATGGCTACAGTGTATGGTAGTAGATACATGAATGTGACAGTCTGACATGGAGAGAGAGAGAGTAGACAGACGATGGCCACAGTGTATGGTAGTAGATACATGAATGTGACAGTCTGACATGGAGAGAGAGAGAGAGAGAGAGAGAGAGAGACAGACGATGGCCACAGTGTATGGTAGTAGATACATGAATGTGACAGTCTGACATGGAGAGAGAGAGAGAGAGAGAGGAGAGAGTAGACAGACGATGGCACAGTGTATGGTAGTAGATACATGAATGTGACAGTCTGACATGGAGAGAGAGAGAGAGAGAGAGAGTAGACAGACGATGGCCACAGTGTATGGTAGTAGATACATGAATGTGACAGTCTGACATGGAGAGAGAGAGAGAGAGAGTAGACAGACGATGGCTACAGTGTATGGTAGTAGATACATGAATGTGACAGTCTGACATGGAGAGAGAGAGAGAGAGTAGACAGACGATGGCCACAGTGTATGGTAGTAGATACATGAATGTGACAGTCTGACATGGAGAGAGAGAGAGAGAGAGTAGACAGACGATGGCCACAGTGTATGGTAGTAGATACATGAATGTGACAGTCTGACATGGAGAGAGAGAGAGAGAGTAGACAGACGATGGCCACAGTGTATGGTAGTAGATACATGAATGTGACAGTCTGACATGGAGAGAGAGAGAGTAGACAGACGATGGCCACAGTGTATGGTAGTAGATACATGAATGTGACAGTCTGACATGGAGAGAGAGAGAGTAGACAGACGATGGCCACAGTGTATGGTAGTAGATACATGAATGTGACAGTCTGACATGGAGAGAGAGAGAGTAGACAGACGATGGCCACAGTGTATGGTAGTAGATACATGAATGTGACAGTCTGACATGGAGAGAGAGATAGAGAGAGAGAGTAGACAGACGATGGCTACAGTGTATGGTAGTAGATACATGAATGTGACAGTCTGACATGGAGAGAGAGAGAGTAGACAGACGATGGCTACAGTGTATGGTAGTAGATACATGAATGTGACAGTCTGACATGGAGAGAGAGATAGAGAGAGAGAGTAGACAGACGATGGCTACAGTGTATGGTAGTAGATACATGAATGTGACAGTCTGACATGGAGAGAGAGAGAGTAGACAGACGATGGCCACAGTGTATGGTAGTAGATACATGAATGTGACAGTCTGACATGGAGAGAGAGAGATAGAGAGAGAGAGTAGACAGACGATGGCTACAGTGTATGGTAGTAGATACATGAATGTGACAGTCTGACATGGAGAGAGAGAGAGAGAGAGAGAGTAGACAGACGATGGTCACAGTGTATGGTAGTAGATACATGAATGTGACAGTCTGACATGGAGAGAGAGAGAGAGAGAGAGAGAGAGAGAGAGTAGACAGACGATGGCCACAGTGTATGGTAGTAGATACATGAATGTGACAGTCTGACATGGAGAGAGAGAGAGAGTAGACAGACGATGGCCACAGTGTATGGTAGTAGATACATGAATGTGACAGTCTGACATGGAGAGAGAGAGAGAGAGTAGACAGACGATGGCTACAGTGTATGGTAGTAGATACATGAATGTGACAGTCTGACATGGAGAGAGAGAGAGTAGACAGACGATGGCTACAGTGTATGGTAGTAGATACATGAATGTGACAGTCTGACATGGAGAGAGAGAGAGAGTAGACAGACGATGGCTACAGTGTATGGTAGTAGATACATGAATGTGACAGTCTGACATGGAGAGAGAGAGAGAGTAGACAGACGATGGCTACAGTGTATGGTAGTAGATACATGAATGTGACAGTCTGACATGGAGAGAGAGAGAGAGAGAGAGAGTAGACAGACGATGGCCACAGTGTATGGTAGTAGATACATGAATGTGACAGTCTGACATGGAGAGAGAGAGAGAGAGTAGACAGACGATGGCTACAGTGTATGGTAGTAGATACATGAATGTGACAGTCTGACATGAGAGAGAGAGAGAGAGAGAGAGAGTAGACAGACGATGGCCACAGTGTATGGTAGTAGATACATGAATGTGACAGTCTGACATGGAGAGAGAGAGTAGACAGACGATGGCCACAGTGTATGGTAGTAGATACATGAATGTGACAGTCTGACATGGAGAGAGAGAGAGAGAGAGAGAGGGAGAGAGTAGACAGACGATGGCCACAGTGTATGGTAGTAGATACATGAATGTGACAGTCTGACATGGAGAGAGAGAGAGAGAGAGAGAGAGTAGACAGATGATGGCACAGTGTATGGTAGTAGATACATGAATGTGACAGTCTGACATGGAGAGAGAGAGAGAGAGTAGACAGACGATGGCACAGTGTATGGTAGTAGATACATGAATGTGACAGTCTGACATGGAGAGAGAGAGAGAGAGTAGACAGACGATGGCTACAGTGTATGGTAGTAGATACATGAATGTGACAGTCTGACATGAGAGAGAGAGAGAGAGAGTAGACAGACGATGGCCACAGTGTATGGTAGTAGATACATGAATGTGACAGTCTGACATGGAGAGAGAGATAGAGAGAGAGAGAGAGAGTAGACAGACGATGGCCACAGTGTATGGTAGTAGATACATGAATGTGACAGTCTGACATGGAGAGAGAGAGAGTAGACAGACGATGGCTACAGTGTATGGTAGTAGATACATGAATGTGACAGTCTGACATGGAGAGAGAGAGAGAGAGAGTAGACAGACGATGGCCACAGTGTATGGTAGTAGATACATGAATGTGACAGTCTGACATGGAGAGAGAGAGAGAGAGAGTAGACAGACGATGGCCACAGTGTATGGTAGTAGATACATGAATGTGACAGTCTGACATGGGAGAGAGAGAGAGAGAGAGAGGGAGAGAGGGAGAGAGAGTAGACAGACGATGGCCACAGTGTATGGTAGTAGATACATGAATGTGACAGTCTGACATGGAGAGAGAGATAGAGAGAGAGAGGGAGAGAGAGTAGACAGACGATGGCACAGTGTATGGTAGTAGATACATGAATGTGACAGTCTGACATGGAGAGAGAGAGAGAGAGAGTAGACAGACGATGGCTACAGTGTATGGTAGTAGATACATGAATGTGACAGTCTGACATGGAGAGAGAGAGAGTAGACAGACGATGGCCACAGTGTATGGTAGTAGATACATGAATGTGACAGTCTGACATGAGAGAGAGAGAGAGAGAGAGAGTAGACAGACGATGGTCACAGTGTATGGTAGTAGATACATGAATGTGACAGTCTGACATGGAGAGAGAGAGAGAGAGTAGACAGACGATGGCCACAGTGTATGGTAGTAGATACATGAATGTGACAGTCTGACATGGAGAGAGAGAGAGAGAGAGTAGACAGACGATGGCCACAGTGTATGGTAGTAGATACATGAATGTGACAGTCTGACATGGAGAGAGAGAGAGTAGACAGACGATGGCTACAGTGTATGGTAGTAGATACATGAATGTGACAGTCTGACATGGAGAGAGAGAGAGAGTAGACAGACGATGGCTACAGTGTATGGTAGTAGATACATGAATGTGACAGTCTGACATGGAGAGAGAGAGAGTAGACAGACGATGGCCACAGTGTATGGTAGTAGATACATGAATGTGACAGTCTGACATGGAGAGAGAGAGAGTAGACAGACGATGGCCACAGTGTATGGTAGTAGATACATGAATGTGACAGTCTGACATGGAGAGAGAGATAGAGAGAGAGAGTAGACAGACGATGGCTACAGTGTATGGTAGTAGATACATGAATGTGACAGTCTGACATGGAGAGAGAGAGAGTAGACAGACGATGGCTACAGTGTATGGTAGTAGATACATGAATGTGACAGTCTGACATGGAGAGAGAGAGATAGAGAGAGAGAGTAGACAGACGATGGCCACAGTGTATGGTAGTAGATACATGAATGTGACAGTCTGACATGGAAGAGAGAGAGAGAGAGTAGACAGACGATGGCCACAGTGTATGGTAGTAGATACATGAATGTGACAGTCTGACATGAGAGAGAGAGAGAGAGAGAGTAGACAGACGATGGCTACAGTGTATGGTAGTAGATACATGAATGTGACAGTCTGACATGGAGAGAGAGAGAAGAGAGAGTAGAGAGACGATGGCCACAGTGTATGGTAGTAGATACATGAATGTGACAGTCTGACATGGAGAGAGAGAGAGAGAGAGAGAGAGAGAGAGAGAGAGTAGACAGACGATGGCTACAGTGTATGGTAGTAGATACATGAATGTGACAGTCTGACATGGAGAGAGAGAGAGAGAGAGAGAGTAGACAGACGATGGACACAGTGTATGGTAGTAGATACATGAATGTGACAGTCTGACATGGAGAGAGAGAGAGAGTAGACAGACGATGGCTACAGTGTATGGTAGTAGATACATGAATGTGACAGTCTGACATGGAGAGAGAGAGAGAGAGTAGACAGACGATGGCCACAGTGTATGGTAGTAGATACATGAATGTGACAGTCTGACATGGAGAGAGAGAGAAGAGAGAGTAGACAGACGATGGCTACAGTGTATGGTAGTAGATACATGAATGTGACAGTCTGACATGGAGAGAGAGAGAGAGAGAGAGTAGACAGACGATGGCCACAGTGTATGGTAGTAGATACATGAATGTGACAGTCTGACATGGAGAGAGAGAGAGAGAGAGAGAGAGAAGACAGACGATGGCCACAGTGTATGGTAGTAGATACATGAATGTGACAGTCTGACATGAGAGAGAGAGAGTAGACAGACGATGGCTACAGTGTATGGTAGTAGATACATGAATGTGACAGTCTGACATGGAGAGAGAGAGAGAGTAGACAGACGATGGCCACAGTGTATGGTAGTAGATACATGAATGTGACAGTCTGACATGGAGAGAGAGAGAGAGAGAGAGAGTAGACAGACGATGGCCACAGTGTATGGTAGTAGATACATGAATGTGACAGTCTGACATGGAGAGAGAGAGAGAGAGAGAGAGAGAGAGTAGACAGACGATGGCCACAGTGTATGGTAGTAGATACATGAATGTGACAGTCTGACATGGAGAGAGATAGAGAGAGAGAGAGAGAGTAGACAGACGATGGCCACAGTGTATGGTAGTAGATACATGAATGTGACAGTCTGACATGGAGAGAGAGAGAGAGAGAGTAGACAGACGATGGCTACAGTGTATGGTAGTAGATACATGAATGTGACAGTCTGACATGGAGAGAGAGAGAGAGTAGACAGACGATGGCAACAGTGTATGGTAGTAGATACATGAATGTGACAGTCTGACATGGAGAGAGAGAGAGAGAGAGAGAGTAGACAGACGATGGCCACAGTGTATGGTAGTAGATACATGAATGTGACAGTCTGACATGGAGAGAGAGAGAGAGAGTAGACAGACGATGGCCACAGTGTATGGTAGTAGATACATGAATGTGACAGTCTGACATGGAGAGAGAGAGAGAAAGAGAGAGTAGACAGACGATGGTCACAGTGTATGGTAGTAGATACATGAATGTGACAGTCTGACATGGAGAGAGAGAGAGTAGACAGACGATGGCCACAGTGTATGGTAGTAGATACATGAATGTGACAGTCTGACATGGAGAGAGAGAGAGAGTAGACAGACGATGGCCACAGTGTATGGTAGTAGATACATGAATGTGACAGTCTGACATGGAGAGAGAGAGAGTAGACAGACGATGGCCACAGTGTATGGTAGTAGATACATGAATGTGACAGTCTGACATGGAGAGAGAGATAGAGAGAGAGAGTAGACAGACGATGGCTACAGTGTATGGTAGTAGATACATGAATGTGACAGTCTGACATGGAGAGAGAGAGAGTAGACAGACGATGGCTACAGTGTATGGTAGTAGATACATGAATGTGACAGTCTGACATGGAGAGAGAGATAGAGAGAGAGAGTAGACAGACGATGGCTACAGTGTATGGTAGTAGATACATGAATGTGACAGTCTGACATGGAGAGAGAGAGAGTAGACAGACGATGGCCACAGTGTATGGTAGTAGATACATGAATGTGACAGTCTGACATGGAGAGAGAGAGATAGAGAGAGAGAGTAGACAGACGATGGCTACAGTGTATGGTAGTAGATACATGAATGTGACAGTCTGACATGGAGAGAGAGAGAGAGAGAGAGAGAGTAGACAGACGATGGCCACAGTGTATGGTAGTAGATACATGAATGTGACAGTCTGACATGGAGAGAGAGAGAGAGAGAGAGAGAGAGAGAGAGTAGACAGACGATGGTCACAGTGTATGGTAGTAGATACATGAATGTGACAGTCTGACATGGAGAGAGAGAGAGTAGACAGACGATGGCCACAGTGTATGGTAGTAGATACATGAATGTGACAGTCTGACATGGAGAGAGAGAGAGAGTAGACAGACGATGGCCACAGTGTATGGTAGTAGATACATGAATGTGACAGTCTGACATGGAGAGAGAGAGAGAGAGAGAGTAGACAGACGATGGCCAACAGTGTATGGTAGTAGATACATGAATGTGACAGTCTGACATGGAGAGAGAGAGAGTAAGACAGAGACGATGGCTACAGTGTATGGTAGTAGATACATGAATGTGACAGTCTGACATGGAGAGAGAGAGAGAGACAGACGATGGCTACAGTGTATGGTAGTAGATACATGAATGTGACAGTCTGACATGGAGAGAGAGAGAGAGTAGACAGACGATGGCCACAGTGTATGGTAGTAGATACATGAATTGACAGTCTGACATGGAGAGAGAGAGAGTAGACAGACGATGGCACAGTGTATGGTAGTAGATACATGAATGTGACAGTCTGACATGGAGAGAGAGATAGAGGAGAGAGTAGACAGACGATGGCTACAGTGTATGGTAGTAGATACATGAATGTGACAGTCTGACATGGAGAGAGAGAGAGAGTAGACAGACGATGGCCACAGTGTATGGTAGTAGATACATGAATGTGACAGTCTGACATGGAGAGAGAGAGAGAGAGAGAGAGTAGACAGACGATGGCACAGTGTATGGTAGTAGATACATGAATGTGACAGTCTGACATGGAGAGAGAGAGAGAGAGAGAGAGTAGACAGACGATGGTCACAGTGTATGGTAGTAGATACATGAATGTGACAGTCTGACATGGAGAGAGAGAGAGAGAGAGAGTAGACAGACGATGGCCACAGTGTATGGTAGTAGATACATGAATGTGACAGTCTGACATGGAGAGAGAGAGAGAGTAGACAGACGATGGCCACAGTGTATGGTAGTAGATACATGAATGTGACAGTCTGACATGGAGAGAGAGAGAGAGAGTACAGACGATGGCTACAGTGTATGGTAGTAGATACATGAATGTGACAGTCTGACATGGAGAGAGAGAGAGTAGACAGACGATGGCCACAGTGTATGGTAGTAGATACATGAATGTGACAGTCTGACATGGAGAGAGAGAGAGAGAGTAGACAGACGATGGCTACAGTGTATGGTAGTAGATACATGAATGTGACAGTCTGACATGGAGAGAGAGAGAGTAGACAGACGATGGCCACAGTGTATGGTAGTAGATACATGAATGTGACAGTCTGACATGGAGAGAGAGAGAGTAGACAGACGATGGCTACAGTGTATGGTAGTAGATACATGAATGTGACAGTCTGACATGGAGAGAGAGATAGAGAGAGAGAGTAGACAGACGATGGCTACAGTGTATGGTAGTAGATACATGAATGTGACAGTCTGACATGGAGAGAGAGAGAGTAGACAGACGATGGCCACAGTGTATGGTAGTAGATACATGAATGTGACAGTCTGACATGGAGAGAGAGAGAGAGAGAGAGTAGACAGACGATGGCCACAGTGTATGGTAGTAGATACATGAATGTGACAGTCTGACATGGAGAGAGAGAGAGAGAGAGAGAGAGAGTAGACAGACGATGGCCACAGTGTATGGTAGTAGATATTATGTGACAGTCTGACATGGAGAGAGAGAGAGAGAGAGAGAGAGAGAGTAGACAGACGATGGCTACAGTGTATGGTAGTAGATACATGAATGTGACAGTCTGACATGGAGAGAGAGAGAGAGAGAGAGAGAGTAGACAGACGATGGCTACAGTGTATGGTAGTAGATACATGAATGTGACAGTCTGACATGGAGAGAGAGAGAGAGAGTAGACAGACGATGGCTACAGTGTATGGTAGTAGATACATGAATGTGACAGTCTGACATGGAGAGAGAGAGAGAGAGTAGACAGACGATGGCCACAGTGTATGGTAGTAGATACATGAATGTGACAGTCTGACATGAGAGAGAGAGAGAGTAGACAGACGATGGCCACAGTGTATGGTAGTAGATACATGAATGTGACAGTCTGACATGGAGAGAGAGAGAGAGAGAGAGAGTAGACAGACGATGGCCACAGTGTATGGTAGTAGATACATGAATGTGACAGTCTGACATGGAGAGAGAGAGAGAGAGAGAGAGAGAGTAGACAGACGATGGCCACAGTGTATGGTAGTAGATACATGAATGTGACAGTCTGACATGAGAGAGAGAGAGTAGACAGACGATGGCTACAGTGTATGGTAGTAGATACATGAATGTGACAGTCTGACATGGAGAGAGAGAGAGAGTAGACAGACGATGGCCACAGTGTATGGTAGTAGATACATGAATGTGACAGTCTGACATGGAGAGGAGAGAGAGAGTAGACAGACGATGGCCACAGTGTATGGTAGTAGATACATGAATGTGACAGTCTGACATGGAGAGAGAGAGAGAGAGAGAGAGGGAGAGGGAGGAGAGTAGACAGACGATGGCCACAGTGTATGGTAGTAGATACATGAATGTGACAGTCTGACATGGAGAGAAGATAGGAGAGAGAGAGAGAGAGTAGACAGACGACATGGCCACAGTGTATGGTAGTAGATACATGAATGTGACAGTCTGACATGGAGAGAGAGAGAGAGAGAGAAGACAGACGATGGCTACAGTGTATGGTAGTAGATACATGAATGTGACAGTCTGACATGGAGAGAGAGAGAGAGAGTAGACAGACGATGGCCACAGTGTATGGTAGTAGATACATGAATGTGACAGTCTGACATGGAGAGAGAGAGAGAGAGAGAGTAGACGACGATGGCCACAGTGTATGGTAGTAGATACATGAATGTGACAGTCTGACATGGAGAGAGAGAGAGGAGAGGAGAGTAGACAGACGATGGCCACAGTGTATGGTAGTAGATATACTGAATGTGACAGTCTGACATGGAGAGAGAGAGAGAGAGAGAGAGACAGAGACGATGGCCACAGTGTATGGTAGTAGATACATGAATGTGACAGTCTGACATGGAGAGAGAGAGAGAGAGAGAGAGAGAGAGAGTAGACAGACGATGGTCACAGTGTATGGTAGTAGATACATGAATGTGACAGTCTGACATGGAGAGAGAGAGAGTAGACAGACGATGGCCACAGTGTATGGTAGTAGATACATGAATGTGACAGTCTGACATGGAGAGAGAGAGAGTAGACAGACGATGGCTACAGTGTATGGTAGTAGATACATGAATGTGACAGTCTGACATGGAGAGAGAGAGAGAGTAGACAGACGATGGCCACAGTGTATGGTAGTAGATACATGAATGTGACAGTCTGACATGGAGAGAGAGAGAGTAGACAGACGATGGCCACAGTGTATGGTAGTAGATACATGAATGTGACAGTCTGACATGGAGAGAGAGAGAGTAGACAGACGATGGCCACAGTGTATAGTAGATACATGAATGTGACAGTCTGACATGGAGAGAGAGATAGAGAGAGAGAGAGTAGACAGACGATGGCTACAGTGTATGGTAGTAGATACATGAATGTGACAGTCTGACATGGAGAGAGAGAGTAGACAGACGATGGCTACAGTGTATGGTAGTAGATACATGAATGTGACAGTCTGACATGGAGAGAGAGAGAGAGAGAGAGAGTAGACAGACGATGGCCACAGTGTATGGTAGTAGATACATGAATGTGACAGTCTGACATGGAGAGAGAGAGAGAGAGAGAGAGTAGACAGACGATGGCCACAGTGTATGGTAGTAGATACATGAATGTGACAGTCTGACATGGAGAGAGAGAGAGAGAGAGTAGACAGACGATGGCTACAGTGTATGGTAGTAGATACATGAATGTGACAGTCTGACATGGAGAGAGAGAGAGAGAGAGAGAGAGAGTAGACAGACGATGGCCACAGTGTATGGTAGTAGATACATGAATGTGACAGTCTGACATGGAGAGAGAGAGAGAGAGAGAGTAGACAGACGATGGCTACAGTGTATGGTAGTAGATACATGAATGTGACAGTCTGACATGGAGAGAGAGAGAGAGTAGACAGACGATGGCCACAGTGTATGGTAGTAGATACATGAATGTGACAGTCTGACATGGAGAGAGAGAGAGAGAGAGAGTAGACAGACGATGGCTACAGTGTATGGTAGTAGATACATGAATGTGACAGTCTGACATGAGAGAGAGAGAGAGAGAGAGAGTAGACAGACGATGGCCACAGTGTATGGTAGTAGATACATGAATGTGACAGTCTGACATGGAGAGAGAGAGAGAGGAGTAGACAGACGATGGCTACAGTGTATGGTAGTAGATACATGAATGTGACAGTCTGACATGGAGAGAGAGAGAGAGAGAGAGAGTAGAGTAGACAGACGATGGGCACAGTGTATGGTAGTAGATACATGAATGTGACAGTCTGACATGGAGAGAGAGAGAGAGAGAGAGAGAGTAGACAGACGATGGTCACAGTGTATGGTAGTAGATACATGAATGTGACAGTCTGACATGGAGAGAGAGAGAGAGTAGACAGACGATGGCTACAGTGTATGGTAGTAGATACATGAATGTGACAGTCTGACAGAGAGAGAGAGAGAGTAGACAGACGATGGCCACAGTGTATGGTAGTAGATACATGAATGTGACAGTCTGACATGGAGAGAGAGAGAGAGAGAGAGTAGACAGACGATGGCTACAGTGTATGGTAGTAGATACATGAATGTGACAGTCTGACATGAGAGAGAGAGAGAGTAGACAGACGATGGCCACAGTGTATGGTAGTAGATACATGAATGTGACAGTCTGACATGGAGAGAGAGATAGAGAGAGAGAGTAGACAGACGATGGCTACAGTGTATGGTAGTAGATACATGAATGTGACAGTCTGACATGGAGAGAGAGAGAGAGAGTAGACAGACGATGGCCACAGTGTATGGTAGTAGATACATGAATGTGACAGTCTGACATGGAGAGAGAGAGAGAGAGAGAGAGTAGACAGACGATGGCTACAGTGTATGGTAGTAGATACATGAATGTGACAGTCTGACATGGAGAGAGAGAGAGAGAGAGTAGGACAGACGATGGCCACAGTGTATGTATGGTAGTAGATACATGAATGTGACAGTCTGACATGGAGAGAGAGAGAGAGAGAGAGAGAGAGAGAGAGAGAGTAGACAGACGATGGCCACAGTGTATGGTAGTAGATACATGAATGTGACAGTCTGACATGGAGAGAGAGAGAGAGTAGACAGACGATGGCCACAGTGTATGGTAGTAGATACATGAATGTGACAGTCTGACATGGAGAGAGAGAGAGAGAGAGTAGACAGACGATGGCCACAGTGTATGGTAGTAGATACATGAATGTGACAGTCTGACATGAGAGAGAGAGAGAGAGAGAGAGAGTAGACAGACGATGGCCACAGTGTATGGTAGTAGATACATGAATGTGACAGTCTGACATGGAGAGAGAGAGAGAGAGAGAGAGTAGACAGACGATGGCCACAGTGTATGGTAGTAGATACATGAATGTGACAGTCTGACATGAGAGAGAGAGAGAGTAGACAGACGATGGCCACAGTGTATGGTAGTAGATACATGAATGTGACAGTCTGACATGGAGAGAGAGAGAGAGAGTAGACAGACGATGGGCCACAGTGTATGGTAGTAGATACATGAATGTGACAGTCTGACATGGAGAGAGAGAGAGAGAGAGAGTAGACAGACGATGGCCACAGTGTATGGTAGTAGATACATGAATGTGACAGTCTGACATGGAGAGAGAGAGAGAGAGAGAGTAGACAGACGATGGCCACAGTGTATGGTAGTAGATACATGAATGTGACAGTCTGACATGGAGAGAGAGAGAGAGAGAGTAGACAGACGATGGCCACAGTGTATGGTAGTAGATACATGAATGTGACAGTCTGACATGGAGAGAGAGAGAGAGAGAGATAGACAGACGATGGCCACAGTGTATGGTAGTAGATACATGAATGTGACAGTCTGACATGGAGAGAGAGAGAGAGAGAGAGAGAGTAGACAGACGATGGTCACAGTGTATGGTAGTAGATACATGAATGTGACAGTCTGACATGGAGAGAGAGAGAGAGTAGACAGACGATGGCCACAGTGTATGGTAGTAGATACATGAATGTGACAGTCTGACATGGAGAGAGAGAGAGAGTAGACAGACGATGGCCACAGTGTATGGTAGTAGATACATGAATGTGACAGTCTGACAGGAGAGAGAGAGAGAGAGAGTAGACAGACGATGGCTACAGTGTATGGTAGTAGATACATGAATGTGACAGTCTGACATGGAGAGAGAGAGAGTAGACAGACGATGGCCACAGTGTATGGTAGTAGATACATGAATGTGACAGTCTGACATGGAGAGAGAGATAGAGAGAGAGAGTAGACAGACGATGGCCACAGTGTATGGTAGTAGATACATGAATGTGACAGTCTGACATGGAGAGAGAGAGAGAGAGTAGACAGACGATGGCCACAGTGTATGGTAGTAGATACATGAATGTGACAGTCTGACATGGAGAGAGAGAGAGAGAGAGAGAGTAGACAGACGATGGCTACAGTGTATGGTAGTAGATACATGAATGTGACAGTCTGACATGGAGAGAGAGAGAGAGTAGACAGACGATGGCCACAGTGTATGGTAGTAGATACATGAATGTGACAGTCTGACATGAGAGAGAGAGAGAGAGAGAGAGAGAGAGAGAGAGAGTAGACAGACGATGGCCACAGTGTATGGTAGTAGATACATGAATGTGACAGTCTGACATGGAGAGAGAGAGAGTAGACAGACGATGGCCACAGTGTATGGTAGTAGATACATGAATGTGACAGTCTGACATGGAGAGAGAGAGAGAGAGAGTAGACAGACGATGGC